>CM065746.1:1271497-1276497 GCA_033310375.1 Conus canariensis
TAAAGTATTTCACTTGTCTTACTAACCCGTAACTCTCTCTGTAAAGTATTTCACTTGTCTTTCTAACCCATAACTCTGTAAAGTATTTCACTTGTCTTACTAACCCATAAGTCTCTCTCTCTCTGCCAATAACTATGCATCGTCAGCTACCGAGACAATAAAGATTTCCAAGACTTTATTTGTAAATAAATATAGCACCATGCCTTTCAGAATTTACAACTTCAACTGTCAACTCACTGATGAATACAGAAACAAAACTGGACCCCAGCTTTCGCCCTGTACAACTCCAGATGTACAAGTAGAGTAGTATGTTAAGCCCCGCACATCATGCTCACTCTCTCACAGTCATATATACTCATGATACGTTTGTTCAGTTGTTCATTTTAACAGAATAGGCCAAAGATTTGGGGGGGGGGGGGGGGGGGGGGGGGGGGTAATGGAGTCATATGCCTTTCAAAAATTGATGATAGCAAAATAAGTTTTTCAATTCAAAGAATGCTGTGTTCGCGCAAAAGCCATTACGTAAAACATGTGACCAACGGTAGAATAATTTCGCTTGAGTCATTCTTCGAACTCTCTGATGATATGGTTTTGCTATAGGCTACCTATTCTTCAAAGCCGCTGTTAACAATAGCACCATCAAGTTTACCACACACATCGGGAAATGCTCCTGTCAGTAGCAGGCTTGTTGGTGCCCTGTCAGTAGCAGGCTTGTTGGTGCCCTCCCCCCCCCCCTCCCCTCTCAGCGGAGAGAGAAAAGGAGAGAGAGAGAGAGAGAGAGGAGAGAGAGAGACGAGGGCTCTCAGGTCGGTCGGATCATCCACCACACAATTTCACTTTGCCTGTTTTTGTTGTTTTCTTGTCGTTATTGCTGTTGTTGTTGTTGTTGTTGTTGTTTTGCCTATTTCTGTTTTTTGTTGTTGTTGTTGTTGTTTGTTTGTTTTGTTTTTCTTTTCCTTTTTCTTCTTCTTTTTTTCTTTTTTTTTTCTTTTTAATTAAGCTATGTTTTCAAACCTCACCGCAATCTTAATTACCGGCCGAAGAGTAGTGAGAATGACTCTCTCTCTCTCTCTCTCTCTCTCTCTCTCTCTCTCTCTCTCTCTCTTAAGGCTCCGTGTGACCTTTTGCCGGTTGCTGTGGTATAAAACAATTTCCCTCCTAAACTAGTAGTCCTGCATATTTGTACACATTATTCCGAAAGCTGACTGAACTGAATGCCTGGCTGAAGCATGTGTTGGAATTGTCTCATCAGGGTGGACTGAAAGATGGGGTGAGGGGAAGCCAGGATGTCACCACCATCTGTTCATAATTGAGGGGAGCTGAATTATCTTACAAGCGCACACGCATGTGTGTGTGTGTGTGTGTGTGTGTGTGTGTGTGTGTTGTGTGTGTGTGTGTGTGTGTGCACGGCGCGCGCGCATGTTCAAGCGCGCGCACGCTCTTGTAAGTGGGTGGATGGGTGAGGGGAGGGGGTTGGTGGGGGCATGCGCTCGCGCGCATATGCTCGCGTCCTCTGTGTGTGTGTGTGTGTGTGTGTGTGTGTGTGTGTGTGTGTGTGTGTGTGTGTGTGTATGTGTGTGTGTGTGTGTGAGTGAGTGAGTGAGTGTGTGTGTGTGTGTGTGTGTGTGTGTGTGTGTGTGTGTGTGTGAGTGAGTGTGAGTGAGTGAGTGAGTGAGTGTGTGTGTGTGTGTGTGTGTGTGTGTGTGTGTGTGTGTGTGTGTGTGTGTGAATGTGTGTGTATTGTGTTGTGTTGTGGCAGGAGTAAATAGGCCAGCTTTTTTTTTCTATTGCGAATACATTATTTTAAAATTCAGGTTGATTTTGCATGATTAAAACCAATACAAGACGAGTGTGTGTATTTGATTTAATTCCGTCAAGCTCTTCAATCGTTTAGAAATACTACAAATAAATTAGCATTCCTTGTACACATAGATATCCGTTTTTTTTAGCTGAATGCTTGATTAATGCCGAGTTTCAAGTTTTGCGTTGATTTGTTAAAATGTTCAGATTTTCAGGTGATAGGATGATGATTTGGGGGAGGGGGGGAGGGGGGGGGGGGGGGGGGGGGGGGGGCAAATAACCGAAGAAACAGATGTTTCGGCCAGCCACACCCGTCGCTGTACCAGAATAGACACCTAGAGCGCAACTCCAAAGTCTTCCGAGACTGAAGGATGCCTACCCTGCAATCCAGACAAGAAAATGCTTTTTTTTTTCAAAATTAGGAATGGGCGCACCATTTCTGTCAACAACAAAAAAATATTCAGTTTGACGACGGACAAAATTTGAAAGTGTTCTTTTCTAACTATGAGCGACTTCACCCCCAACCCCACACCCAACTCCAACCCCCATCCTTCCCCACGATCGTATTTTTATGACAGTGAATTTGGAACGTACAGGACAGACAGAAACCCTTCCCATTCCCCTACACACACACACACACACACACACACACACACCACACCACACCACACACACACACACACACACACACACACACACCTACCCCATCTTTCCTCCCCTTTCACGCTGTCGCCGACGGCCTACCGTAAAGCTGGGAACTCGTCCCCCACAAGAAAACACGCCTACCTAGTGGCCTTTTGTTGTTATTGTTGATGCTGCTGGCTTTCTCTCTCTCTCTCTCTCTCTCTCTCTCTCTCTCTCTCTCTTTTAATCCGACCTCTCCACACATACAAGAGTGTCGCCCCTCCCAGAGTCGCTGGTCCGAGTTTACGGGGAAGATCAAAGCTTCGCCCTCACACACGAGTGCTTTACGGCTGGTTCCAGCCAACGACCACCTCCCTCCATGCGGCCCGTCGCTTCCATTCCATCTACTCCCTCCCTCCCTCTCTCTGCCCCTGTCTCTCTCTCACTCCAGCATGCCGCGAACAGACGGGAGGGAGGAGCTTACGTTTGCAGGCAGCCAAAGAGGGCGGAGGGATGGGAGATGGCACACACCTCTCGTTCGCCCACGACTCTCAGCGCGCGCCCTCTACGACACTGAAGCAGACGTCACTTCAAGGGTGGGGGGTGGAGGGTAGGGGGAAGGAGAAGAACGACGTGAAAGGAAAATGGAAGTGGGAGGGGTGATGGTGTGGTGGGGGAACAGGTTCGATAGAATCAGAGAAGAGAAAGAAGGTGACGTCTCCCCTTTGTAAGAACCTCTCCCCCCCCCCAGCTCCCCTACCCTCCCAGCCCACCCCTTTCTCTCTTTTCCGCCCTGAGGACCGAATTCTGTTGTTGAGAGTTTCCACTCTTCCCCCCGTCACTCCAATCGATAAAGGGTCATGAATATTCACAACATTGACGGGTCACATGACCGCAAGGTGACCAAGACATTTCAAGCAGTTGGACGAATTAGAGTTGACACGAACTGTTGAAGAATGACACTAGGGGGAAGGGGAGACCCGCGACACGGTACAGTGGTGACGTCCACACCGGGCCAGTGACAACCATCAAAACCAGTCAACTGAAACCAACTTCTTGGACGTGTAAGACAGAAGAGGTTTTGATCGTGTCTCGGTGGATGGAGAAGGAGGGGGGAGTTAAAGCGAAACCAGAAGATAGAGTCAACAGTAAGCGAGCATTGAACAACTGGGTGCATTCCTCAAGTGAAGTGAACCACATAACGTGCTCCAGCAGCATCACGGGGCTTGTGTAGCAGGAAGGAGAATTTCCGCTGCCGTCCCCGGTGGAACATTTGCCGGGGAATCGGGGATGTCCGGGGTGCTGGAGGGTGTGTGTGGTCGCGGGTTGTCGTCGTCGTCGTTGTCTGTGAGTGCGCACAGTCCCTCAGTTTCACCTCAGCCACCGCCGGTACCAGCAACCACCAGTGCCAGCTTAGCCGAGATGATTTGCAGGAATAAATTTCTGGAAGGTAGGCTGTGCACCTTTATTACCTTCCTCTCTGTCTGTTCTCTGCCGTCCTGGGTGTCTGTGGAGGGGGGGGGGGGGGCTCACCAGGCATCACCCGCTCCAAAGCCATCTCACTGGCCACCGCTCGCTATCTGCCACCAGGGCTCTCTGCTGCTTTCATATTATTTCCCTTCGCCCTCGTCCACTTGATGTAACTGAACTTGTCAGTTAACGCACGCAAACCTCGATGACTTCACAGATTATCTGATAAGACACATGCTCACTTAGAGAGTGGGAAGGGAGGAGGGGGGGGGGTAAGCGGCAGGGGAGGGGAGGGGTGGGGGGCAAGTGGTTTGAATTCCCCCAGCCGGACTTGTACGGGTTTCTACTTGCCGCTGTGCCGTCCCGGGCGAGTTTTTAATCAGTGCCTGTGTCGTGTCCCATTACCGAAATTGTTTTCCCCGTAATTGGGGAGGCTGGCAGGGCAAACAGTCGTTGGATATTTAGTATTGATCCGATGTGTGCTACACCACAAGATTTGATTTGTGACCCCCTCCAATTCTCCGCCGCTCTCCCCCCTCCTTCCTTCCTTCCCTAAGCTGTCGTATCAGGGATTCCCTCTGAAGGCCACAAATCGAATTGCCGGGTGGCAAATGGGATGATAAAGGCCGACAGCAAGTTGATGAATCCAAGAGAAGGGGTGGGGGTGGGGGGGACCATTTGGATGTGGAGATTTCCGCCGATGTCGATCCATGGAGCACTTTGCTCCTGCTCATCGTTCATCTTCCATTTGACACATCCGACTCAATCAATATTGGTGGCCCTCACACTGGGGAGCCGCGAAGAGCTCCCAGTGTAAATCAGAAACCCAAATGACTGCAGCAGTTCTCGGTGGGTTCTGTGGGGGTATTTATGCCAGGAAAAAAAACCTGTGACAGGAAATGAGAGCCAGAAACGACTAGCTTGTTACCGAACTTGGGGCCAGAGAGCTGGTGTTGGGAGGTCCACTAAACCTTTAAGGTACACTTTGATTTATTATTTCTCTTTTTGCGTAAAAATCTTGGCTAGAATAGTATACCGCGAAAGAACCCATATGTATTGATTTGATTTCTTGAATTTAGTTCAAGTAAGTGGCATTCCCAAAACGG
>CM065746.1:1281497-1288997 GCA_033310375.1 Conus canariensis
ACTTTTGAATCTGTGAGGGAAGGAACAGTACAAGAGCAAATTGTCCTTTTACAGGAAGGATCTCACTGTTTTCTTGGCAGACAGAGAATGAGAAAACTGGGAAGAGTCAGTGAGGGTTGCAGACAGGTGAATCTGGCCATGATCCGCTCTGTGTGGTGAAGGGAAAGGATGAATCTGTCCATGATCAGCTCTGTGTGGTGATGGGAAAGAACCAGTCGTCCGCAAATGCCCACACCACAGTCCCAGAATGATCTGCAATTCCTTATCTCAAAGAGGTGAATCTGCGATCGGAGCAGACCTCTAAGCCCGCAGGTAACCATGGGAGTCAAGATGATGCCAAGAAGAGTCGCACGTGTTGGAGTGTGGGCGAGTGGGTCTCCTCGCCAAGGAATGCAGCGGATGACAGATACATTCAGTTGTTGTTGTTGTTGATGACAGATCCATTCAGTTGTTGTTGTTGATAACAGATCCATTCAGGTGTTGTTGATGACAGATACATTCAGTTGTTGTTGTTGATGACAGATCCATTCAGTTGTTGTTGTTGATAACAGATCCATTCAGGTGTTGTTGATGACAGATACATTCATGTTGTTGTTGTTGATGACAGATACATTCAGTTGTTGTTGTTGTTGACAGATCCATTCAGTTGTTGTTGTTGATAACAGATACATTCAGTTGTTGTTGTTGACAGATCCATTCAGTTGTTGTTGTTGATAACAGATACATTCAGTTGTTGTTGTTGACAGATACATTCAGTTGTTGTTGTTGATGACAGATACATTCAGTTGTTGTTGATGACAGATACATTCAGTTGTTGTTGTTGATGACAGATACATTCAGTTGTTGTTGTTGACAGATACATTCAGTTGTTGTTGTTGATGACAGATACATTCAGTTGTTGTTGTTGATGACAGATACATTCAGTTGTTGTTGTTGATGACAGATACATTCAGTTGTTGTTGATGACAGATACATTCAGTTGTTGTTGTTGATGACAGATACATTCAGTTGTTGTTGTTGACAGATCCATTCAGTTGTTGTTGATGACAGATACATTCAGTTGTTGTTGTTGATGACAGATCCATTCAGGTGTTGTTGATGACAGATCCATTCAGTTGTTGTTAATGACAGATACATTCAGTTGTTGTTGTTGATGACAGATCCATTCAGTTGTTGTTGTTGTTGACAGATACATTCAGTTGTTGTTGTTGATGACAGATCCATTCAGTTGTTGTTGTTGATGACAGATACATTCAGTTGTTGTTGTTGTTGATGACAGATACATTCAGTTGTTGTTGTTGATGACAGATACATTCAGTTGTTGTTGATGACAGATACATTCAGTTGTTGTTGATGATGACAGATACATTCAGTTGTTGTTGATGACAGATACATTCAGTTGTTGTTGTTGATGACAGATACATTCAGTTGTTGTTGTTGATGACAGATACATTCAGTTGTTGTTGATGACAGATACATTCAGTTGTTGTTGTTGATGACAGATACATTCAGTTGTTGTTGTTGACAGATACATTCAGTTGTTGTTGTTGATGACAGATACATTCAGTTGTTGTTGTTGATGACAGATACATTCAGTTGTTGTTGTTGATGACAGATACATTCAGTTGTTGTTGACAGATACATTCAGTTGTTGTTGATGACAGATACATTCAGTTGTTGTTGTTGTTGACAGATACATTCAGTTGTTGTTGTTGATGACAGATACTTTCATTTGTTGTTGTTGATGACAGATACATTCAGTTGTTGTTGTTGATGACAGATACATTCAGTTGTTGATGATGACAGATCCATTCAGTTGTTGTTGATGATGACAGATACATTCAGTTGTTGATGATGACAGATACATTCAGTTGTTGTTGTTGATGACAGATACATTCAGTTGTTGTTGATGATGACAGATACATTCAGTTGTTGATGATGACAGATACATTCAGTTGTTGTTGTTGATGACAGATACATTCAGTTGTTGATGACAGATCCATTCAGTTGTTGTTGTTGATGACAGATACATTCAGTTGTTGTTGTTGATAACAGATCCATTCAGGTGTTGTTGATGACAGATCCATTCAGTTGTTGTTGATGACAGATCCATTCAGTTGTTGTTGATGATGACAGATACATTCAGTTGTTGTTGTTGATGACAGATACATTCAGTTGTTGTTGTTGATGACAGATACATTCAGTTGTTGTTGTTGATGACAGATACATTCAGTTGTTGTTGTTGATGACAGATCCATTCAGTTGTTGTTGTTGATGACAGATACATTCAGTTGTTGTTGATGACAGATCCATTCAGTTGTTGTTGTTGATGACAGATCCATTCAGTTGTTGTTGTTGATGACAGATGTATTCAGTTGTTGTTGATTCGGTTCAACACGGAGGCAGAGTGCCACCATCAGTCAGTCATCTGAGCAGTGGTAAACGGGGAACCCTGTAACTTGTTAACCAGACACAGGGTTAACCCAGGCGGCAATGGTGGAACCCAGTCTGGTTAGCGACACAGACTTACAAGGAAAACCACCCGCGCGCGATATGCCAATAGAAGTCAGTCTGCTACATTTGGGCCGTGTCAAGACAGAATCAGATTTTGTCAGGAATCCTCTCGGTCTAGAAGTTCAAAGAACTTTCCCTGCCCAGTGCTGTTAGGGGGTAGGTACATACATTTGGCTGAGGCCAGGTAGAACCTTCCCTGCCCAGTGCTGTTAGGGGGTAGGTCTCTATATTTGTCTGAGGCCACGTAGAACCTTCCCTACCCAGTACTGTTAGGGGGTAGGTACATACATTTGGCTTAGTCCAGGTCAGTATGTCGGTCAAATAGGAAAAGTAAACGTAGTGCAGAGAAAACCATTCTGCTAGGAAGCTGGTAGAAAACAGAGTATGTGCAGAGATACAGAACCTCCAGACACTGCTGGCCGTGGTGCCAGCTCAGCAGGCTGTGAAAGGAGGTGGTGGTGGTGGTGGTGATAGCTCAGTAGGCTGTGAAAGGAGGTGGTGGTGGTGGTGATAGTTCAGCAGGCTGTGAAAGGAGGTGGTGGTGGTGGTGGTGATAGCTCAGTAGGCTGTGAAAGGAGGTGGTGGTGGTGGTGGTGATAGTTCAGCAGGCTGTGAAAGGAGGTGGTGGTGGTGGTGATAGCTCAGCAAGCTGTGAAAGGAGGTGGTGGTGGTGGTGGTGATAGCTCAGTAGGCTGTGGAAGGAGGTGGTGGTGATAGTTCAGCAGGCTGTGAAAGGAGGTGGTGGTGATAGTTCAGCAGGCTGTGAAAGGAGGTGGTGGGTTGGGTGTGGTGATAGCTCAGCAGGCTGTGGAAGGTGGTGGTGGTGATAGCTCAGCAGGCTGTGGAAGGAGGTGGTGGTGGTGATAGCTCAGCAGGCTGTGGAAGGTGGTGGTGGTGGTGATAGCTCAGTAGGCTGTGGAAGGAGGTGGTGGTGGTGATAGCTCAGTAGGCTGTGGAAGGAGGTGGTGGTGGTGAAAGCTCAGTAGGCTGTGGAAGGTGGTGGTGGTGATAGCTCAGTAGGCTGTGGAAGGAGGTGGTGGTGGTGATAGCTCAGTAGGCTGTGGAAGGTGGTGGTGGTGGTGATAGCTCAGTAGGCTGTGGAAGGAGTGGTGGTGTGGTGGTGATAGCTCAGTAGGCTGTGGAAGGTGGTGGTGATAGCTCAGTAGGCTGTGGAAGGTGGTGGTGGTGGTGGTGATAGCTCAGCAGGCTGTGGAAGGTGGTGGTGGGTGGTGGTGTGGTGATTGCTCAGTAGGCTGTGGAAGGAGGTGGTGGTGGTGATAGCTCAGCAGGCTGTGGAAGGTGGTGGTGGTGGTGGTGTATAGCTCAGTAGGCTGTGGAAGGTGGTGGTGGTGGTGGTGATAGCTCAGTAGGCTGTGGAAGGTGGTGGTGATGGTGATAGCTCAGCAGGCTGTGGAAGGTGGTGGTGGTGATAGCTCAGTAGGCTGTGGAAGGTGGTGGTGGTGATAGCTCAGTAGGCTGTGGAAGGAGGTGGTGGTGATAGCTCAGTAGGCTGTGGAAGGAGGTGGTGATAGCTCAGCAGGCTGTGGAAGGTGGTGGTGGTGGTGACAGCTCAGCAAGCTGTGGAAGGAGGTGGTACAGCTCAGCAGGCTGTGGAAGGAGGTGGTGGTGGTGGTGACAGCTCAGCAAGCTGTGGAAGGAGGTGGTGGTGGTGGTGACAGCTCAACAGGCTGTGGAAGGTGGTGGTGATAGCTCAGCAGGCTGTGGAAGGAGGTGGTGGTGGTGTCAGCTCAGCAGGCTGTGGAAGGTGGTGGTGGTGGTGACAGCTCAGCAGGCTGTGGAAAGTGGTGGTGGTGGTGACAGCTCGACAGGCTGTGAAAGGTGGTGGTGGTGATAGTTCAGCAGGCTGTGGAAGGTGGTGGTGGTGATAGTTCAGCAGGCTGTGGAAGGTGGTGGTGGTGATAGTTCAGCAGGCTGTGGAAGGTGGTGGTGATAGCTCAGCAGGCTGTGGAAGGAGGTGGTGGTGACAGCTCAGCAGGCTGTGGAAGGAGGTAGTGGTGATAGTTCAGCAGGCTGTGGAATATGGTGGTGGTGGCTCAGCAGGCTGTGGAAGATGGTGGTGACAGCTGAGCAGGCTGTGGAAGGTGGTGGTGACAGCTCAGCAGGCTGTGGAAGGAGGTAGTGGTGATAGTTCAGCAGGCTGTGGAAGGTGGTGGTGGTGACAGCTCAGCAGGCTGTGGAAGGAGGTAGTGGTGATAGTTCAGCAGGCTGTGGAATATGGTGGTGGTGGCTCAGCAGGCTGTGGAAGGTGGTGGTGACAGCTCAGCAGGCTGTGGAAGGAGGTAGTGGTGATAGTTCAGCAGGCTGTGAAATATGGTGGTGGTGGCTCAGCAGGCTGTGGAAGATGGTAGTGGTGATGATGATGCAGCAGGCTGCTGGCGTTGGCGGATCTCATCATGGTCAGGGCCGAAGAGGACCACACAGTAACGAAACCAGCAGCTGGGCTGGAACCAGGAGGTTATAATAACAGGCGGCAGGAGGGTCAGGGTGACTAGCTGTTGCTGCAAGATGAAAGATAGTCCGCTTAAAGGAGCAGAGAGCCCAGCGTGGGAAAACGGCCACGGGTCGGCTAGCGGTGGGCAGAGTTACTGAGCAGAACTCGAGGCAAGAAAGTCCTACTGCAAGAAGGAAAACTGAGTGGGATAAGATGATTGAGGGTTCACGTCTCAGCACTTCGCGAAGGGAGAAGGATCGTTGCCATGGTGAAAGCATGTAGCAGCCCACTTCCCTTGATCCTTGAAGTACGGACCTCAAGGCGATGAAGGGCCGGGGGTGGGAGTTGGAGGGTGGGGTGTGGGGGGCTGAATGCCAGGAAAACGTGATTGAACAGGCTATCATGGGGTCTCTCTGATCTTCACGCTGTTATAAATGGACTAAAAATTTAATGCGTGGCACGTGCTACGTCTGTTTGCAATCTTTGTATTTATAGCAAAACATGTCTTGCAGTTTTATATGTAGTTTATTATGTCTTGTCTTCACCCCTTTCCAGTAGAAACGTCCTGTTAGTTTTGCTAACATCTTGCCACGCCCAAAGTAGTCATCGTGGCAAGTTCAAACAAGGCTCTGTGCTTCAGGGTATCACCTCAAATAGTTTACCATCCAGTTCATGCACCAGGTTTATGAAGTGAGAGAACGGTTTGGCAGCTTGGAAAAAATTTGGAGTCAGCATTTTACTTTGCACCTTAATTGACATGATCTGCATGGTTTGTGGGTATTTCCCTTCATCACTGCTCCCTTCAAAGCTGTAACAAGCCAGAATGTGTTTAGTCAGAACGTCATCCATTTTCCAAACCTCTGCGACAGCGAACTGGTGAACACTGACCAAACGTGTCTAAATAAAGCTGTGACAGAGGAAGACTGACATTCCTGTCTCTGGTCACTACAACGACGCGATGACCAGCAGTGAATTTGTTTTAAGTGTGAGCACTGTCCTCTGTGATCTGACCTAATTATGTAGTGGTCCGGAGTGGTGAGGATTGGTGGTGAAGGAAGCGCTGTGGTGTGTTCCGTGGGATCTACCATTCAGTATACAACATGCTCGTATACAGTGTTAGGACTAACCTGTCGAACATAAAAAGCTTCACACTAGACTCCATGAAAACCTTGTTCAGAGATATTCCACCGGATGATTTTTTGACTCCTGATAAGATCAATATTTTTCATCCGATGTAAATAAGATTTCATGTAAAGCAATTTTTGCATCATTCGGAAATCCGTTTCGATGAGGTGTGTGTGTGTGTGTGTGTGTGGTGTGTGTGTGTGTGTGTGTGTGTGTGTGTGTGTGTGTGTGTGTGTGTGTGTGTGTGTGAACACGTGTAGTTAACTGACTGACGAGAGGACAGCCCTGATATGGCCCATCGTGGTCCGCTGTGCTGTGACAGACATGAATTGAATCGGCCAAAAAAGGAAAACAGTGTAAAACAGGCCGGAGTGTAGCTTGTTTCAGCACCGTGTGTTCTGTCTTCTTGGCATTTAATCCAGATACTGACCACTAAAGGATTGGTGTCCGGGCCGAGCGTTGGTGGCGAGAGTCATCGCCCTTGCCAAGGAGATAAGTCAACAACCACAGTGGTCGACGTGCTCAACATCACTTTTTTCATCGCAGTTGTCTTGTTCTACAACTTCTTGTGACTTTAGCATTGAATTCTAGCTATTTTGAATAATTCTAACAGTCGTAAATGGATTGTCCGACCCATTTTTGATTGAAGATCTCTGTATAAACAATGGAATGAATCAGTGATATACGGGAACCATGTGTGCCAATTGTGATCTGTGTTTAATGAGACTGGTGTTAGAGGACACCTCTTCATGTTCAGTTGAAATGCCGAGTTGAAATCCGTTTCTGGTATAACAGTTAACACCAACGAATGAGATTGTCAGCACACCAAGCATCAATAAACCCAGACGCTTTGTATGAAACCCTTAAAAAAAAAAAACAATGAATGTGAATATCTATCGGTGGTAGAAGACATAGACTATACATGGTGTGTGAGAGTCAGTGAATCCAAAAGATTGAGAAAAAGTGGACATCATGGGAAGATGGGGACCTCACTTTGAAAAAAAGACAAATGAAAACAAAGACAACAGAAAAAAAAAAGTTTTAAAAAATGGGCGGGGGGGGGGGGGGGGGGGGGTACAGATTAATGAGGTTGAAAGACCTACTTAAGAAATATTCTTCTCTGCTGCTATGAAAAAAAATGTGCTTCAGTGAAAACTTTCCTGCCTTCGGAAGTCGTACAATGTATTTTGCCTGTTTCTTATCTTAAGTTATTTTAGGATCAGCTTACTCTTTTCAACCTTTCGATATTTAGATTAGCTCGCTATTTGTTATGTAGTGTATTGCCGTTTTGCTCGTCTCTCTCTCTCTTCTCTCTCCTCTCTCTCCTCTCTCTCTCTCTCCTCTCTCTCTCTCTTCTCGGTTTTTTTTTTCGATGATGTTAAAAAATAAACAAAGTTTTGCTGTTTTGA
>CM065746.1:1293997-1296497 GCA_033310375.1 Conus canariensis
GCGCGCGCCCGCATGTGTGTGCGAGTGCGCTCGGGCATGGATGTGAACACACACGTGCGTATGTGTCTGTCACAGACCCAGCCGCAAACACACGTGCGTGCTATTTTGTGTGTGTGTGTGTGTGTGTGTGTGTGTGTGTGTGTGTGTGTGTGTGTGTGTGTGTGTGTGTTTAAACTTCCAACAGAAAATGACTTTTCTTTTGAAGTATTTCTTAATTTAGCGTGTTGCATCCGAGGTACAGAAGTACAATTAGTACAACCCATTGCTAAGGGGGGAGGGGGGGGTGCTTTTAAACATTCCATG
Source organism: Conus canariensis (assembly GCA_033310375.1). NCBI lineage: Eukaryota > Metazoa > Mollusca > Gastropoda > Neogastropoda > Conidae > Conus > Conus canariensis. The sequence goes on from CM065746.1 coordinate 1,294,301, forward strand.
AAAAAAAGGTTAGATACTTAAAGCGTCCTGATGGCAAAACAAATTTATACAAGTGTATAGAGATTAGAGAAAATGTTAAATGGTGAATTCGTTGAAAAGGACACACAAGTCTATATAAGGAACACACTTTAGGCTTACGAGTATGGCTGGTATTGACTTAGTCTACAAAGTCTTCTGACAAGTTATTGTGTTGATACCCGTGGCTTGTGTGAAGCCTGTATGAGTAAGGTCAATACTAACCCGGCTTTTGTCAACGGTATAGGCACATAATGTTCGCCTGACCTTGTCTTTACATGGAATGTTCCCTGGAATATCTGTCTTTGTTGCTGTTTTTTTCTTTCTTTTCAGTAGCAGAAGAAGACAAAATTGAAATATTTGCTCTCAAGGTATTATCATAATGTTTGTTAATGAATGCAGCTTTGACAAATTAACTCACAATTAAAGTTTCGGGGTGAGGTGGGGGGGGGGGGAGGAGAGGGCATGGGACTTTTTGGGTGGGTGTCGTGCTTGCTGAAAAGAGGTGCAGACCTCATGATTTAAAACACTTTGCGAGTCATGATTAGCTGAGAGATGTTGTACGATACGTAGTTATGCGTTTCCATACGTCCTCAGAAATGGGAAAACATTTTTCGAGCTTTGCCGTAGCTCAGCCTAGGTGTATCGCGTCAACGTACAAAGTACAGACTGCGCTTTTCAGGTATATTTCGATTTTTGTTTAAATCCGAAATTGAAGCCCAACCTTCACAGGTCTACCTGTTGCCCGTGCTAAGCCCTGGGCTGATCCCCTTCACTCCAGGTCACTTCAAAGCCAGTGTGAGGCCACAAGCTGAACCAGGACATGTTTGAGGCCACAAGCTAAACAAGGACATGTTTGAGGTCACAAGCTAAACAAGGACATGTTTGAGGTCACAAGCTGAACAAGGACATGTTTGAGGCCACAAGCTAAACCAGGACATGTTTGAAGCCACAAGCTGAACCAGGACATGTTTGAGGCCACAAGCTAAACAAGGACATGTTTGAGGTCACAAGCTGAACAAGGACATGTTTGAGGTCACAAGCTGAACAAGGACATGTTTGAGGCCACAAACTAAACAAGGACATGTTTGAGGTCACAAGCTGAACAAGGACATGTTTGAGGCCACAAGCTGAACAAGGACATGTTTGAGGCCACAAGCTAAACAATGGCATGTTTGAAGCTATGAGCTAAACAAGGGCATGTTTGAGGCCACAAGCTGAACCAGGACATGTTTGAGGCCACAAGCTGAACCAGGACATCCTTGAGGCCACAAGCTGAACCAGGACATGTTTGAGGTCACAAGCTGAACCAGGACATCCTTGAGGCCACAAGCTGAACTAGGACATTCTTTGTTTTTTCCCCCACTATTAGATTGTTCGTCTATGTATTTGTCGGACTTTATTCAAGTTTAAAAGGCTGTGCCAGTCTTGAATAAAAGTTACTCTGTGTTAGGTTTTCTTATGGGAGCAAAAGTTACCCCACTTTATTACTGTTTATTGTTTACTGTTCCCTGCCTCATTTCATTTCCAATTTTGTTAGGACATCCTTGAGGTCACAAGCTGAACCAGGACATGTTTGAGGCCACAAGCTGAACAAGGTCATGTTTGAGGCTATAAGCTGAAAAAGGACATATTTGAGGCCACAAGCTGAACCAGAACAGATGACACAGGCAGAGCAGCCCGCACAGACAGCGCCGTGAGGGAAGTGTAGAGCACGTGCCTCCACGTGTCGGTCCTTGTCCGCGACGCGTGCTTGGCTTGACGTCATTGTATTGATGACGTAGCGGTTCAATGCAAGGCGCGCGTCTGAGCACGGAATACTGGACTGCAAAGAAGCCAGTTTCGAAAGGATTTTCCGCGCTGGAACCGGTGCCACGTGCGCCCCATCTGTGCTGTCACTGGCGATAGAAGACTATCGGGGAGGTCAATGCAGGTACAGGATGCAGTCTGCTCGCACAGAAGACATCATCTGCGGGATTGGCGCAAATCTAGTGTGTGAAGCTGCCACTACCGATGATTCTGAATGAACATGTTGGAAACCATGCAGAACAGTGTGACTTAAGAAGAAGGTACAGATGGGAAAAGACAAGACGCTTTCAGTGCCTTCTGCAGCAGATGCTCGAAGCTTGCTTTGTTGCTGTGATTTGGCCCCTTCAATGTACTGCCAGGTTGCAAAAGGAGG
>CM065746.1:1306497-1308997 GCA_033310375.1 Conus canariensis
ATTAATGGCACTATTCCAAGAATCTGGAAAAGTTCGGTAGTAGTCCCAGTACTCAAGGAAGGTAAACCGAGGACATCTGTACATAGTTACAGACCCATAGCTCTCAGATCTCATGCTGGTAAATGTTTAGAAAACGACTTGTATTACTGTGAAAAAAATGGTGTGATTCCTGTTCAGCAAGCGGGCTTTCAAAAAGGTCGCTGTACCACAGACCATTTAGTTAAACTGACCAGTCACATTAAAAACAATTCTCCCGCAGAAAACGTACTTTGGCTACTTTTTTGGTCAAAAAAGCCTATGACTGCGTATGGCACGCAAGGCTACTTTTCAAACTAAAAAATGTTGGTATTTCTGGGAGAATGTTTGATTATATTAAAAGCTTCCTAACAGAAAGAAGCATATGCACACGGATTGGAAGAACTTATTCATCCTTTAGGAATGTAGATATGGGTATTCCTCAGGGATCAGTTATTGCTCCCATGTTGTTTACAATCCTAATCCATGATCTTCCCAAATCGATGTCAAAAGCCACGCATGTAGTTCAATATGCATATGATATCGCTATTTGGATTAACTGTACATTAAGGAAACATTCCAATAAAAGAACAATAAACTTTGTACAGAAGTTGTACCAAAAGGAATTGGATAAATTATCTATATACATGAAGAACTACGGATTAGAACTATCTGGAGAAAAAACATGTCTTCTGTTGTTTAACAATGGTGAGAACCCAAAGATGCTACCCTCGCTTTTGCTAGATGGTCAGATTCTAGAATATAAACAAAAAGTTAAATTCCTGGGGGTATTTCTAACCCCTAAGTTGAACTGGAAAACACATATTGAAAATTTGATTTATAAAACAAGAAAAAGATTAAACGTTCTTAAAATATGTTGTCAATCATGGGGTCAGGACTGTCATACCCTTCTACATCTATACATCTCTCTATTCCGATCGAAATTGACATATGGGCAGGAAGAATATTTCTCTGCACCTAATTCTCTTTTAAAGAGATTGCAAAGCTTGGATAGTAAGGCCATGAAATTAGCGCTGGAAGTTCCAGTTCATATAAACACTTCTAAATGTTATAAAGAAACAAACATATTACCACTTAATGAGAAGCGAATATTGGATGTGTCCAAGTATATTGTCAGAAGTCTTACTGCTGAAAATTCAGTTACTGAAGAAATACTGGTGGATTCCAGTAAAGATTTTCCTAAGAGTTCTAAAAACATATATCCAACCAATTAGAAAGTACACATTTGACTTTATGTCACATTGTAATATTGATATTACTGCTATACCAAAATTTCCTGCAGTACCTCCAATGCCTCCTTGGGAGCACCTAACATGCTTCTTTTGATTAAAATACACTATGTTAAAGAAAAGTGATTAATGTAAATATTTTAACAGCTTGAAGTTCGTGAACATTTAGAAAACAGCTATTCAAATCATTTAAAAGTGTTTACATAGGGTCGGTAATGGAATCCTCTGACAGTGGTTCTGGCTTTATAGTACCAACTTTAAATGATATTTCATTTAGGAAAGGGGTTTTCAATTTATATCTCAGAATTATATACAATATTGAAGGCTTTGATGTACATACATGATACACCAATTGCTTTATATAGAATCTTACTGTGTGTTGATTCCAAATCTGTTTTACCATCACTAGAGCGTAGGGACTGCAAAGCTAGAAAAGATTTGCTTTTTGAAATAAAACATTTACTGCATTGTTTCATAACTCTAGGTATAAGAATTGATTTTTGTTGAGTCCCATCTCACTGTGGTATAAAGTGGAATGAAATAGCAGACAGTCTTGCAAAAGAAGAATAAAAAGAAACGTTGAAAATTTATCAACAAAAAAAAAATCCCTTAGATTTGTCCTCCTGTGAATTAATCCAAATTATGAAAAAGTATATACATCAGCAGAATTTTAGTCAAAACATGGCTACTTTACCCTTGTGACCAAGGCACAGTGTTAGATTAATTCATAAAATAAGGCTGAATACTTGGAACACTAAATATTCTCATGGTATTACTTGTGTCTGCAGAAAAAAAAAAAAAACATTTCTGTGCATTATCTTTTGTTTGAATGCTCAGTGTTGACCCCGCTCTATCAGGAGAAAGGTATTGAGATGAATAACTTTGATAATGTCGATACTGTCTTATATGGTTCATGTGTTGCTGAAATTGCCATGGTTATTTCGCAGTCAGAGGTTGCAAAATTTTTGTAAAGATCACAACTTTGTGTACCACTAGGGTATTTCACTTATGTAAATATGCACATATCAGATGTTGCTTTGCAAGTACGAGATAAGTTGAGTGTGAAGGTGTTTTTTGTTTGTTTGTTTGTTTGTTGCGTTTTTCTTTAACAAGTGTCTCATATCATCTGGCGATGAAAAGACATTTAATAAACCACTGAACTGAATTTCGTTCTAACCGCTCTTCTGTCTGTCAGTGTGTCTCCCTCTCTTCTGTCTGTCAGTGTGTCTCCCTCT
>CM065746.1:1318997-1353997 GCA_033310375.1 Conus canariensis
AGCATGTTGGTATAATGGTGCAGAGTATACAGTCACACACAGAGATCACTACCAGCATGTTGGTATAATGGTGCAGAGTATACAACCACACACAGAGATCACTACCAGCATGTTGGTATAATGGTGCAGAGTATACAGAGTCACACAGACAGATCACTACCAGCATGTTTGGTATAACAGCACAGAGTATACAATCACACACAGAGATCACTACCAGCATTTTGGTCTAGTGGTGCAGAGTATACAGTTCAATCCCAGTTATGAGAACGGTTGGAGTCTGGCAATGTTGGCTGTTTAACTTATTAAATCTCATCCACTTGGAAGATATTTTTAACTCTTCCACCGCCTGTCAAGTGCGTGAAACCTCTCACAAAAGGCATTAAACGCTTAGAGGCAAAAGGGACGTTGTACGTAGTATACAAATAGGTAATAGAACCATTAACAAGTATGCCTTACCCATCGCACACGGTCGAACGTGTCAAGGAGGACGAAGCGGTCAGGTGACATATGGCACCTAAGGTAGTAAGGAGTTCGGACCTGCCCGACAGCGAAAGGGGAGAGGAACGTAACCACTAGGACCTCGGTGCACCAAGTGAGCGCTAAATACTCAGTCAGCTGAGGTTCTTTTGTAAACAGTCAGTGAAGAGCAGGAGTCTTGGACTCGTTCGGATGGTATTGCCGTGGGTCACTGGGTTGGTTCTATTGTCAGGCTGGTTGAACGCGCGTGGATGTTGTTATCGTAGCCCTCTTTAAGATAATTACTGTGTTAAAGTGGCCTCCGAAGTCGGCGGGAATTTTCGATGTCCATCTGGTGCCAAGTGTTTGTTTGCTAATCAGTTAGGTAGGGATGTGTGTAAATGCAGATGTGTGGAGAATGTAGCGAATGGGGAATTTAGGGTACTTGTGAACTAGGGGTTTGAGAAGCAGCATGGACAAAGGCATGGCCCGAAGGGGAATCCTTTGTTTCCATCCCTATATAAACTGAGGGAGAACAACGTGAAGGAAGACCACCACGAGAGAGAGAGAGAGAGAGAGAGAGGCAGAGGAGAGAGCGAGAAGAGAGAAGGGTGGGCAGGACAGAGAACGGGTCGAGATAAACGTGGTCTGGGAGATAGAAGAGACAGCAAAGTCTTAGGGAAAGACAAGCTGGAAGAGAAGAAAACTAAGTTTGAAGCCCAGAGGTGGGTGAAGACAGACAAACTGAATTTGAACCAAGAGGTGGGTGAAGGAGACGAAGAAGAAGAGTTCTACGTCGAGATCCCAGAGACGACCACGAAGACCCAGTCCTGAAACCTGGAGCCAGTCAACCAAGGGCATCACCATCAAGCAGTGCTGAAGAAGAAGTGAAGAGACTTTTCAAGAACTGTGGTGTGGTGTGAAAGCGTGGTTGTGTGTGTGAAAACCTGGCCAGGTAAAAGTCATTTTATTATAACCCGGGATTAGGAAAGTATTGATCTTTTATGTTTTAATATTTCATTGTGTGTGATTTGATTGTTCATGATTAATTATAGTAGCATAGAAATTGGATTTCTTGTGCTCAGTCGTGTTAGGAGAGAAACGAATGCGTGACATCCCATTCCCAGAGAGAGGTGAATGTTTGGTGGGCGCATGAGTGTGCATATGCGTATATGAGTGCAGAGATAACCTTGGTGTGTTAAGCCTGACCAATAATACATCAACTTAGTGCACTTAAGCAATACCATCACGATTTCCCCCGTCCTGGACACCGCCCCTCCCCCTCCTCACTGCCTCCTTCCCCCCTGACAATTTCTTTCTTCTTTTTTTTTTCCAATTTGCGAATTTTTGAAATGTTAAAATCTTATTCTAGGCATATACCATATCAGTATGGTTCGGCGTCTAATTTGCACGTAGAGCAAGGCTTTTTCATCCCCCCCTCCCACTCTCTTCCTCCCTCTTCTCCCCCTTCCCCAATCCATATACACCCATAAGCTGTTCGACTCTTACGAGTAATATGTCAGCCAGTTCCATACTTTGATGATCCTTGACTCCCATGTATTGGATATAGGCCTACATGTAGTCACACAGAATTGGTGTTTCTGAATACCAGTATATATGGGCTCTTAGTGTGTGTGTGTGTGTGTGTGTGTGTGTGTGTGTGTGTGTGTGTGTGTGTGTGCTTATGTTTGTGTATGTAGAAATTATTTCGTCTATAGGCTTATTGCTTTGATGTTTGGACGAACGAACGAACGAAGTTTAATGATGTTAGGCTGTAAAGCCCATTAAGCAAATCGACGCGATGTACAACAAAACGCGACTCAATTTCGATTTCATTAACATGGAAACCACAGCAATGTCCTTTTCTTTCACTTTACATGACGAAATCGAGAACGAGAAAATGTCACTGGTATTCACTGTCAGTTCTGTAGACGACGGTCACCCCAGGATCAGTCCGTGGACAGCGTGCAGCCGCCATAGAGCACATGCTTGGGCCTCTGCATGCTTCGTGTTGCCGATGCGTCTTCCTTTCCAAAGGCAGGCCAATTTAACACATTCCTCCGATGACATGTGTCTTTCTTCCTGCTTGTCAAACCAGAATAAGCAATCGTCTTCCGAACACGGATCGCAGGAATGTTCTAGAACGTCGTCTGATTCACACAGCAGCACACCCACATCATCCGTTTGATGGAACACGATCTTCCGAAAAGCTTGATTTCTGTGCGGATCTCGGAATCGTCTCTGCACCTGTCGTTCTGTCAGAGTAACGACATAACCCTTAACCATTCCCGTGTCAAAAATCAGCGACAGTTTTGTCCATAGCTTGCTCCAGACTTGTGTCGATGTCCGACGGGTGGATTTCTGGGCCCCTGCTGTTACACTCCTACAGATCGGAATGCAAACACCGAAGCGTATCCTGAATATGCGACGTGTCATCATCATCTCGAATCGGCTTGATGTGTTCCTCCTGTGCTGTGTACTGTGTTCATCCAATTCGGTGTCAGGCACGGCCAGTTCATTCGCGACACAAGTGGTACCGAGACCAGCACCAACCTGTTCATGTTGTCTGTTCTGCTGCTTCGATCTCTCTTGATCCCGTCGCAGCTGGCTGGGGGGAGGGGGGGGGTGCAAAGGGGTAGAAGATTATATGTAATGGGCAGAATTTTTTTTATTATTAATTTTTTTGTTCTGTGTGTGTGTGTGTGTGTGTGTGAGAGCGAGAGAGAGAGAGAGAGAGAGAGAGAGAGAGAGAGAGAGAGAGCGTTGGTGTGTATGTGCGTGCGCGCGTGTATGTGTGCGTGTAAGCGTGTGTTTGTGAGAGTGAATGCATGTGTGTACGAGTGCTCGAGTATGAGTGTGTGTGTGTGTGTGTGTGTGTGTGTGTGTGTGTGTGTGTGTGGGCGCGCGGGTGTGTGTGCGCGCGCGCGCGTGAGAGAGAGAGAGAGAGAGAGAGAGAGAGAGAGAGAGTGTGTGTGTGTGTGTGTGTGTGTGTGTGTGTGTGTGTGTGTGTGTGTGTGTGCGCGCGCACGTATTTTTGTGTGTTAATTATGCTTCTTTGCTTTGAATGAAAAACGTTCATATTCTGTTCATAATGTTTTCTTAAATGTCAGTACAACCTTGAGTTAATCTGACAATAAATTGGTTTCAGTCAGTCAGTCAGAGTATACAGTCACACAGACAGATCACTACCAGCATGTTGGTAGAGTGGTGCAGAGTATACACCACACACAGAGATCACTACCAGCATGTTGGTATAGTGGTGCAGAGTATACAGTCACACACACAGATCACTACCAGCATGTTGGTATAGCAGCACAGAGTATACAGTCACACACAGAGATCACTACCAGCATGTTGGTATAGTGGTGCAGAGTATACAGCCACACACAGAGATCACTGCCAGCATGTTGGTATAGTGGTGCAGAGTATACAGTCACACAGACATATCACTACCAGCATGTTCGTATAGTGGTGCAGAGTAGACTCTCCAACATACAAATCAACGCCATCATGTCAGTAGAGTACAATAGAGTATACAATCACACGTAACGCAACATACCGCCACTCCTGCAATGTTGCACAGAGTATACAATGGCACGCACACAACAGTACCATCTCGTCGGCAAAGCGGCACAAAGTATACAATCACACATAAACAACGTACCCTTTTGTCGGTAAAGAGGCACAAAGTATACAATCACACATAAACAACGTACCCTCTTGTCGGCAAAGCGGCACAAAGTATACAATCACACATAAACAACATACCCTTTTGTCGGCAAAGCGGCACAAAGTATACAATCACACATAAACAACGTACCCTCTTGTCGGTAAAGAGGCACAAAGTATACAATCACCCATAAACAACATACCCTTTTGTCGGCAAAGTGGCACAAAGTATACAATCACACATAAACAACATATCGGCAAAGTGGCACAAAGTATACAATCACACATAAACAACGTACCCTCTTGTCGGTAAAGAGGCACAAAGTATACAATCACACATAAACAACATACCCTTTTGTCGGCAAAGTGGCACAAAGTATACAATCACACATAAACAACATACCCTTTTGTCGGCAAAGCGGCACAAAGTATACAATCACACATAAACAACATATCGGCTAAGCGGCACAAAGTATACAATCACACATAAACAACATATCGGCTAAGCGGCACAAAGTATACAATCACACATAAACAACATACCGGCTAAGCGGCACAAAGTATACAATCACACATAAACAACTATCGGCAAGTGGCACAAAGTATACATTCACACATAAACAACATATCGGCAAAGTGGCACAAAGTATACATTCACACATAAACAACATATCCTCCTATCGGCAAAGTGACATAGAGTATGCGATCACAGAACACACACACACACACACACACACACACACACACACACAACACACACACACACACACACATACACACACACACACACACACACACACACACACGCACGCACGCACGCGCGCGCGCGCGCGCACACACACACACACACACACACACACACACACACACACACACACACACACACGCACGACAGCCAGAGTTATTCTCTTCCACACATCCACGATTATGAGCATAATAAACTGTAGCACATTTGCAAGACACGAGTGTGATGATGTACTATTGATCAATCAATGTTTACAAGACATGAATGTGATAGTGTACTATTACTCAATCAATGTTTACAAGACATGAGTGTGATAGTGTACTATTAATCAATCAATGTTTACAAGACATGAGTGTGATAGTGTACTATTAATCAATCAATGTTTACAAGACATGAGTGTGATAGTGTACTATTAATCAATCAATGTTGATCCCCTGTGTCCCTTCCGGTGACTGTGCAAGTTATCATGTGTTTTGAGGGGTCGTGTCTGTTATGTTCGAAAGTACATTCTTGCTCAAATCCACCTGTCTGTACGTTTCTCAAACCACTTGTCCTATGTCAGACCAGATAGCATCCAGGCCTAGGCTTAAACAGTCTGTCGTCTTTAATTCATGTAGAGTTTTGTCCATACGCATGTCTGCCTATATAGTTTTAAGACACATGATTTGGTCCGAAGTTAGATTCATGTTGTAGTACAGTACAGTAGTACAGAGCAGTATGGGGGTATACATTCTTTTCTTTAACGGCATGTATTATTCAATAATAAATTTGATTTGATCGTTGTGGTGCGCTTCTATGTCGATCGATCTGAATAGTCCAAACCTAAAAGAGTTTTTACCATGTTCCCGAGGCGGCCGTAAGAAGAAAACAGTCTTGTGCCGTTTGCATACAGGCCACTCGTTTTAACACCCATTCTTATCTTTTAAAAGGTGAAGAAGTTCCGTGGTGCATTCCATGTCATGTTCCACTCACAGTGAAACATATCATTTAGAGTGTTGGGACTTGCATGATGTGAGGCATAGACACTTTACAGCAGACTCCATGAAAACTTGTCCAGAGATGTCCCACCTGAGATGATCTTTGAGTTTCTGGAGGAGATTAACATTTTCCCATCTGATCCAAGATTTTATGGAGGAAAGATTTTTTAACAAAATTTCGGGTGTGTTTTTGGAAGATATGTTTTCAAGAGTTGTGTGAATGAGTTTTTTTTTTAATGACTTGTGAGTTATTTTCAACGTGGTGACAGCCCTGATATGGACCTTTGCGGTCGGTTGGGCTAAGATCAACATCACCAGTCTACAACACCATGAAATCAGTTGTTGCCGCTAACTGCATGTTGTTCATCATGAAATCAGTTGTTGCTGCCAAACTGAATTGTTGTTCATCATGAAATCAGTTGTTGCTAGCCAACTGCATGTTGTTCATCATGAAATCAGTTGTTGCTGCCAACTGAATGTTGTTCATCATGAAATCAGTTGTTGCTGCCAACTGAATGTTGTTCATCATGAAATCAGTTGTTGCTGCCAACTGCGTGTTGTTCATCATGAAATCAGTTGTTGCTACCAACTGCATGTTGTTCATCATGAAATCAGTTGTTGCTACCAACTGCGTGTTGTTCATCATGAAATCAGTTGTTGCTGCCAACTGCATGTTGTTCATCATGGCGTGGGACAAAGCAGGCCGCCAGCAGTGCGCCATGTCTGTCTGGTGCTAGTAGAGGCTGAAAGCCATGGGGATCTGGGCGACAGACAACAGTTCCCTAACAGGCACTAAGATAGGGGATACTGAGCATAAAATGATATAGTTCGCAGACAGCATTCAAATGGTCACAGATGTTGATGCAGCTGCCTCTGACCAACAATCAAGCACTTGAGTTAGTTGATGTCAAAGTCGGGGGGGGGGGGGGGGGGGGGGGGGGGGGGGGGGGCTGCAGGGGACAATTGGACAGGAAAAAGCAAGATGGAAATGCTGAGCCGCCAAACGAAGGAATAAACAAATGACAATACAGACACAACGCGTTTCGACCGTTGGGTCTTCTCCAGGCAGAAAGAGAAAAACGTTGAAAAAAAGACGAACCATCAGTCACTTAACTCTTCGATCTTGGTATGGCGTTAGTCAAATACTGAAACTACGCAGTGGAACTGAAGAGAAGAGAGAAGTCGCAGAGGAGATTATTATAATGATGATAATAATAATGATGATAGTAATAATAATAATAATAATAATAATGATATTGATAATAATAATTACGATGATGATGACGATGATGATGATAATTATTAAACTTATAATGATAACGACGATAACAATGTTGGTAGATTAATGATAATGATGATGATAACAACAACGATGATAACAATAAAAAAAAATCATCACCAGCATTATAATCATCATCATCATCAGTACAATTATTATTATTATTATTATCATCATTATTATTATTATTGTTATTATTATTATTATTACTATCATCATCATCATCATCATCATTTTCATCATTGTTGTTGTTGTTATTGTTATTTTTATCATAGTAATGATAATAATGATAACAAGCAAGAAAGAGTTACAATGAGTAGTAGTAGTAGTGAGTAGTTAGTAGTAGTAGTAGTAGTAGTAGTAAAGTTAATATTTTAAAAAATCTATCAACAGTTATCATTATTAATTATAACAGTAATGATATTGATCTTGATAATAAGAATAAAAATGAAGACAATTATAATTCTGTAGATAATGGGAAGGACAGTAATATAAATTCTAAGAGGTGTAGAAATGCATTACAATTTAGAAAATTCAGTAGTTATGTATTATAGCTATGTATTCTTTAGTAGCTATGTACTTTAGCGATGTATTCTTCAGTAGCTATGCACTATAGCTATGTATTCTTCAGTAGCTATGTACTATAGCAATATATTCTTCAGTAGCATGTCTATTTTTAAGTTGTCGTCTAAAATGTGCACATTTTCGGAATAGCAATTTTTTTGTTTTCATTTAGATTTGTAGTGGAACATTTTTGCACAAATTGGCATAAAAAAACGCGTGTATCAATACTTACTTTGATATGAACGTTACCAAACAATGCAAGATCAGTGGTTAGTCTGAAGTTGTTACCATTATCATAGCTATTGAATCGTTGTCTGAAGCTGTTACCATTACCATAGCTATTGAATCGTTGTCTGAAGCTGTTACCATTACCATAGCTATTGAATCGTTAGTCTGAAGTTGTTACCATTATCATAGCTATTGAATCGTTGTCTGAAGTTGTTACCATTACCATAGCTATTGAATCGTTAGTCTGAAGTTGTTACCATTATCATAGCTATTGAATCGTTAGTCTGAAGTTGTTACCATTATCCTAGCTATGGAATCGTTAGTCTGAGGTTACCATTATCATAGCTATTGAATCGTTGTCTGAAGTTGTTACCATTATCATAGCTATTGAATCGTTAGTCTGAAGTTGTTACCATTATCATAGCTATTGAATCGTTGTCTGAAGCTGTTACCATTACCATAGCTATGGAATCGTTAGTCTGAAGTTGTGAACATTATCCTAGCTATTGAATCGTTAGTCTGCGGTTGTTACCATTATCCTAGCTATTGAATCGTTAGTCTGCGGTTGTTACCATTATCCTAGCTATTGAATCGTTAGTCTGAAGTTGTTACCATTATCCTAGCTATTGAATCGTTAGTCTGCGGTTGTTACCATTATCCTAGCTATTGAATCGTTCGTCTGCGGTTGTTTTCATTATCATAGCTATTGAATAAAATCTTGGGTTCACTCGTTCGTTCGTTCGTTCTGTTCCACCCAAGTGTATGAGGTTGAATGACGTGTCAGTTGACGTTGTTGACGTGTCAGTTGACGTTGTTGACGTGTCAGTTGACGTTGTTGACGTGCCAGTTAACGTTGTTGACGTGTCAGTTGACGTTGTTGACGTGCCAGTTGACGTTGTTGACGTGTCAGTTGACGTTGTTGGCGTGTCAGTTGACGTTGCTTGGCGTGTCAGTTGACGTTGCTGGCGTGTCAGTTGACGTTGTTGGCGTGTCATTTGACGTTGTTGGCGTGTCTGTTGACGTTGTTGACGTGTCATTTGACGTTGTTGACGTGTCATTTGACGTTGTTGACGTGTCAGTTGACGTTGCTGACGTGTCAGTTGACGATGTTGACGCGTCAGTTGACGTTGTTGACGTGTCCGTTGACGTTGTTGACGTGTCAGTTGACGTTGCTGATGTGTCAGTTGGCGTTGCTGACGTGTCAGTTGACGTTGTTGACGTGTCAGTTGACGTTGCTGACGTGTCAGTTGACGTTGTTGACGTGTCAGTTGACGTTGTTGACGTGTCAGTTGACGTTGTGACGTGTCCGTTGACGTTGGGTTGACGTGTCAGTTGACGTTGTGACGTGTCAGTTGGCGTTGCTGACGTGTCAGTTGACGTTGCTGACGTGTCAGTTGACGTTGCTGACGTGTCAGTTGACGTTGCTGACGTGTTTAGTTGACCTTGTTGACGTGTCAGTTGACGTCACGGTGTGTCCTGTCCTGTCCACAGCCGCCATTCCCAAGTGCTCAGGGTGCAGTGAACACATCTATGACCGCTTCATCCTCAAAGTGCTGGAAGGATCGTGGCACGCCAAGTGTCTCAAGTGCTACGACTGCCAGGCCCCGCTAAGTGACAAGTGCTTCTCCAAGGGGGACCAGGTCTATTGCAAGGAGGACTTCTTCAAGTGAGTGCCGGCGCACCGCTCTCTCTCTCTCTCTCTCTCTCTCTCTCTCTCTCTCTCTCTCTCCCGCCTTTCTTCACTGTTCCATAACACCCCCACCCCCACTCCATCCTCACCCCACCCACCGCATGTTCTGTGTATGTTAACGAACTATTGAGTGTATTCTCTCCTGGCAAGCCTATTTTCTGTGAGCCATTCACATGAGAGAATAAACACTGGAGTGCCAAGAACAGACGTTGAAGTTAACAAAGCATACATCATGGTGAACGGATTTTCTCCTTGTCAGTTTTGACTTCTCTGTCCTCTCTCTCTCTCTCTCTCTCTCTCTCTCTCTCTCTCTCTCTCTCTCTCTCTCTCTCTCTCTCTCTCTCTCTGTAATAGCGCGTTTCAACAAGATAAGGTTTGCTCGTTTTATAGCGAATAAATTATAACTGAACAACTTTTCTGGTTAAATATTTTGTCTTTGAATATCAAGGAATTAGATTTATGAAAGAATCGGCGACACGTCCCATTCATATGTTATTCAAAGCAACAAATAGAACTCAGTTTTGTGTCATGAAGGAAAATTGTGAAACAATCGTCTGACTTTGATCAGCAATGTCACTCAGAAAAAGCTGTTTTGTGATTTAATGTACATCAGATATTGTGCCTATCCAATGAAAATAACGGGAGTACGAATGGTTTCCAATTGCAGATATTTCTACACTAAAATGATCATCTTCTCATCATTATTATTATTATTATTATTATTATTATTATGATATGATATTATATTATTATTATTATATTATTATTATTATTATATTATCATCATCATATTTTATTTCTTCTTCTTTCTTCATTCTTCTATTCTTATTTTCTTCTTCTTCTTCTTCTTCTTCTTGTTGTTGTTGTTGTGTTGTTGTCGTTGTTGTTGTTTTTGTTGTTTTGTAGTGTAGTAGAAGTTGTTGTTGTTTTGGATCATGTACACATATAACCCAAGCAGATCATGTACACAAGCAACCAAAGTGCTTTATGTTGACAGACAACTCGCGTGAATAATGTCTTTCAAAAAACCACAAAAATAATCTACACAAATGACCTAGCAGATACTGTACACAATCAACCCAAATGAATAATTTACAAAAGCAGCCCAAGCGGGTACTGTATAAAAAAAGAAGACCCGAGCGGATAATGTACACAAACACTGAAATGAGTAATGTACAGATACAATTCAAGTAGATAATATACAGAAACAGCCCAAGCGGATATGTACACACATTCACAAGCGGGTAGTGTACACAAATAACCCATTTGCATCATTCAAACAACCAGCCCAATTGGGTAATGTACACAACCAGCCCAACTGGGTAACGTATACAACCAGTCCGACTGGGTAATGTACACACTGTCAGCCCAACTGGGTAACGTACACAACTAACCCAACTGGATAACGTACACAACCAGCCCAACTGGTTAACGTACACACTGTCAGCCTACCCGGCAAATGAAATGAAATACAAAGTTTTACAAGAAGTATACGAAGGGATTAGTCAGTACAGTCGATAGGCACAGAGAAGATAAAGTTGACAAACAAACGTATAGCACAAGAAAAAGCTGATGTTAAAAACAAACAAAAAACAAAACAAACACAAAACTCGCTCACTGTCAAATCTCTACCGATGGTTCGCTGATAGGTACAGCTGATACCGCATCTGGATTTGCCTTACCAGACCTACATATACAAAAAAAGAAAGCAAAAGAAAGCATTCCACCTTGGAAAAAGGACGGTTTTCGATATACACGGCAGAAGTATATGCTGTACTTACGGCTTTGACTTAAATGTGAAACACTCTGTGTCCTTTTCAATATTCTTCCTTATGTTAATTCAAATTGTGTTTGACAGTCATTGAAACATGGGGACTGTGAAGCGAAAAAAAAATATTTTTTAAAATTAGATAGTAAATACATCGTCTAATATTTCGAGGTAAAGATTTCAGATGAAATGAAGTAGCCGTTGATCTTTTAAAACGGGGAGCGAGGAAAAATTAACGGAACTGACATATACTATCCTTTATATTTTCTCAACCAGAAATAACTCAGGTATACGATGTTAGGCAAAGAAGTTTTTTTATGAAAAGCCTTGGTCACTACTCGAACTCTCCAAGCCAGTCGCCTGAATAATATTACCAAGTTGAGATTAAACACCTGGAACACAATATTTCCGCGTGATGTTACCTGTATCTACGAAGGAGGTGTGTGTGTGTGTGGTGTGTGTGTGTGTGTGTGCGTGTGGCGTGTGTGTGGTGTGTGTGTGTGTGTGTGTGTGTGTGTGTGTGTGTGTGTGTGTGTGAAGGGTTGTCCAATTTTAACAAGGAGTTTAGGCAGAAAGGTCTGCATGTTTTTTGTTTGTTTGTTTGTTTTTATGATAACTTTTTACTTTTTTTTTCCCTCCATGCATTTTATTCAAGTGGTATAAGAGCTTACATATGCGCGGAAAGAAGACAGTACGCAGAGATTTTTACACATATATAATGAGCATATCTATGGATGACATACATAAACATTTTTTTTTCATATTTCAGATGTGCAGTGCAGCTATGATCACCAACATACATAAGGCCATGCATTAATGCATGGTAGCGCACATTTAAAGCGAACAGACGTACATGCATTTTTTTCCAATCTAGATTTTTTTTATCTTTCCAATGGGCACACATAACGAATAAATTCCAGTATAAATGGCATTGATGATGTACACAAACATGACACAAGGTTATAAAACGCATGACATAAATTATTACCTCAACTCCATCGAATCATGGCATTCGAAGAAAGTAAATTATGCAGACACACTTTGAGTTCCCATTATTTCATCGAGGATCCAAGGTCGGGACGATGTTTAATAGAAAACAAAGAGAGTATACAGTACTTATCATTAAACACACACACACACACACACACACACACACACACACACACACACACACACACACACACGCAATCCATAAGCCATCTTCTAGTGTTGCAGCAATATTTTTTTTCTCAGACCGAAGTTGCTAGATTATTAGTTTTTAACATTGCTTGCCTGAAGAAGACCCAAGAGGTCGAAATGCATTGTGTCTTGTCCTGTACCTTGTTCGTCTATGTCCTTGGCCGTAACTAACCCCCTCTCTTTCTAAATGTTGCTTCAATTTCTGCCCTCAGTCACTCCGTTTTGAAATTCTGATCTTGGTTTTCTTTTTTTAATATTGATCTTTTTTTTTATCTGTATGATGAGTTGAATGTGGTGTGTGTGTGTGGTGTGTGTGTGTGTGTGTGTGTGTGTGTGTGTGTGTGTGTGTGTGTGGACATTACGGACTGTATGCTCTGTAACTCATGTACTGTCTGATATCATCCCCGATGGAGGGCATTCACCAGCCATTGAAGCGAACTGAACTCGGTGCGGTCGACATGAAACGTGACGCCAGCCACCCCACCAGCGCACTGCCCCAACAGTCACCGCCCTCCCCCTCCCCCCCCTTGCTGTAACCTTCACATCCTCCTTAACACTCCCCCCCCTCCCCTCCCCCCCTTCCCCGCTCTCCGTCCTGCTCGTTCCCTCTTCACCCCCCCCCCCCTCCCCCGTCTTCTACTCCCTTCCCGCACGGGCATAAAACCAGAGCGCAGATGGCGCGGAGGGTTGGGTGCGTGACAGTTGAGGACGAACTCTTTCGGAGGGCACCGAAGGGAGATTTGGGAAACGTGCCCAGCCATGCGTTGCGAGGGATAGGAGTCGGCCTCCTCTGCCTCCCAGACCGTTTTTAGAGGGCGCATGCGCGCGCGTGCGTAGTCGGGGGTGGGGGTGGGGGAAGGGGGGTGAAGGAGGGCAGAGAGAGAGAGAGAGAGAGAGAGAGAGAGAGAGAGAGAGCATTTGAGCAGTAAGTCAAGTCAAATGCTCTCTCTCTCTCTCTCTCTCTCTCTCTCTCTTCTCTCTCTCTCTCTCTCTCTCTTCTCTCTCTCCAACTTCATCACGTAGAACGCCTCTTTCCCTTTGAACACTGGCATGGAGGAAAGAAGGGTTGGGTTGGGGGATTCAGGGGTTCTAGAGCACACACCCGTCCCCTCTCTCTCTCTCTCTCTCTCTCTCTCTCTCTCTCTCTCTCTCTCTCTCTCTCTCTCTCTCATCCTATGCCATTAATGTGTGTGTGTGTTTTTTTGTTTTGTTTCGTTTTTTTCAAAGCTTTTCGCGGGTGTTTCTCCATGTCTGCTTCATTGTCCTTCTCTTCCTTTATCTCTGACTATCTATCCCAGTCGTCGGTCGGTCTTGGTCTCCTCTCTCTCTCTCTCTCTCTCTCTCTCTCTCTCTCTCTCTCTCTCTCTCTCTCTCGTCTCTCTCTCGCTCTCTCTCTCTCTCTATTCCCCCACCCCACACTCTTGCCCTGATCATTTTGTTTTCTTGTTGTTGTTGTTGGTAGTGGTGGTGGTGGTGTTTATTGGTTTCTTTTTCTTCTTCTTTTTGTCAAAGTTTCTCATGCAAGCAATTGTTGCATTTTTTTCATGTGTGTTTGATTTGCTTTTTACTATATATCGATTTTTTTTTCTTGCCCAGAGGGCTGGATGTAAAAAAGCATTCATGCTTAGTCCATTACCCTCTTAAAATAAAATTCGTTCGTTCGTTCGTTCGTTCGTTCGTCTCTCTCTCTCTCTCTCTCTCTCTCTCTCTCTCTCTCTCTCTCTCTCTCTCTCTCTCCCCTCATAACACACACACACACACACAAACACGGGCATATTTGCGCACACACGCACGCACACACACACATGCACGCGCGCACGCACACACACACACACACACACACACACACACACACACACACACACACACACACACACACACTTCACGGTGGGCCAAAATGACATTTCTGGAAGTCTTTCCCCCGTACCGTCCTGCTTCCCCCCCCCCCCCTTCCCCCCTTTGGCCCCCCCCCCCCCCCTTGGCCCCCCCATCCTGTGATCTGGCCCTGCATACAGAAAAAGACTTAATTACAATAAACCTACAGTGTAAGATTTGGGCTTCATACAGTGCACGCGCGTGTGCGCTCACACACACACACCACACATACACACTCCACACACACACTCTCTCTCTCTCTCTCTCTCTCTCTCTCTCTCTCTCTCTCTCTCTCTCACGCACACACACACACACACACACACACACACACACAATCCACTCTCTCTCTTCCTCTCGCTCTCGCTCTCTCTCTCTCTCTTTCACACACCACACACACACACACACACACACACACACCCACACACACACACACACACACACACACACACGTGCGCGCGCACACACACACACACGAGCAGCCAGCGTACAAATGCACGCACATAGTCATATACCGACATCAAAGGGTTAGGAAATATTGATATACATTTCATTATTTGTCGATTAATCAACATCCTGGCATTAATAGGTAAAAGAAGACCCATGCACAGACACTAAGAGATAAATGATTAGGCAAACATACATAAATGAATAACGCACACGACCTTTATAGATACGAACAAACGTATATACATTGAAAGGTAAACGACTGAACACACATCTATCCGCCTATTGGAATGACCAACAGAGCACGGATGGTGGGCATCAGTAGGAAAGAGGATGGTACCACAGTAGCATTCTCCCACTGAAATGGACTCCTGGCGGAAAGCTGGAACTACAAACGTGTTGAGAAGAAGGCTGGGGAGGTGGGGGGGGGGGGGGAGGGGGGCGTCCATTTGACTGGCATACACAGAACATTTAGATGATAATGATGACTATGATGATGATGATGATGATGACTTTGATGATGATGATGATGATGATATATCAGCCGCCGTGGCGAAGTGGTTAGCGTCGCGGACTCCCGGCTGGGAGATCGTGGGTTCGTTTTCCGTCAGAGCCATGTCGGATTTTTCTGCCGCGACCGGCTCCTACCCTGAACTGAGTTTGATACAGCGAGTGATATGAAGACATACAACAGGTGATGGTGAGTTGTGTGAAGAGATACAACAGGTGACAGTGAGTTGTGTGAAGAGATACAACAGGTGACAGTGAGTTGTGTGAAGACATACAGCAGGTCACAGTGAGTTGTGTGAAGACATACAGCAGGTCACAGTGAGTTGTGTGAAGAGATACAGCAGGTCACAGTGAGTTGTGTAAAGAGATACAGCAGGTCACAGTGAGTTGTGTGAAGAGATACAACAGGTCACAGTGAGTTGTGTGAAGAGATACAACAGGTCACAGTGAGTTGTGTGAAGAGATACAACAGGTCACAGTGAGTTGTGTAAAGAGATACAGCAGGTCACAGTGAGTTGTGTAAAGAGATACAACAGGTCACAGTGAGTTGTGTGAAGAGATACAGCAGGTCACAGTGAGTTGTGTGAAGAGATACAACAGGTCGTGGTAGTTCCCTGACGTAGCCATGGTCCACACAGACGCATCTGATGCGCTTCAGTTGGCACGCTCCGGCAGGAGCTAATTTGTTGTACAGTTCTCCTCGTCTGAGCCCAGGACTTGCCGCATTAAATATGCATCACCCCATATGCTGCCAGTGAAGGGTGTCTTTATTTGGCCATGTGGGAACAGAGAGAGAGAGAGAGAGAGAGAGAGGAGGAGAAGGAGGAGGAGGAGGAGGATACAGAGTGCATCAGAATGATGCAAGTGGTGAGATTGGCGATGGTTGGCATCCTGTCTGGATTGTGTTCTGTTCCGTGAATTGCCAGTCAACTGGCGGCCATTGTTTATGGTCATCCAGTATCTCTGGAGTCTCAGCCTTACCCCAATGCGCGTGACGAATGTTAAGGCCAACCCCATTCCTGCGAAAAGGACCAAACTCTGAACTATGTACAATTAAAACTATCCTCTTCTTTTGATTCAGTATCTTACATGTGCCTACTACTTCTTTGTTAATCCAAACTTTATCAATCGATCAGGCCCGTATTTTTTGGAAAGCAAAATAAACGGAAAATGGCAGTACAAAGGCAAGTGTTAAATATACAAGATGCAAAGCATATGAAAGTACTCCCAGTTTATCTTGAATACGCGTGAGATATTCCTTAAAGAGGAAAAACCGTTTTGGGCGTTATAGCAGTTAGTAACGGCTATTCTGGTAAACATCGGCCATCATCCGTGACCCATAATGAACATACCTACAAATTTTCAGAAAGATCAGCCAAGTACTTTCTGAGATATTCCATAAAGAAGAAAAACCGTTATGGGCCGTTGTAGCCGTTAGTAACGGATCTAACAGTAAAATAACACATCGGGCATCATCCGTGACCTATAATGAACATACCTACCAATTTTCAGAAAGATCGGCCCAGTAGTTTTGTCTGGAGCGAGTGGAACACATTTTGACCACGGACGGACACACACACACACACACACACACACACACACACACACACACACACACACACACACACACACACACATACATACACAGCATTTTTTCGTTCCCATTCTAAAGTACTCCCCGTTCTATAAGAACTGGGAGTACAAAAATAAGCATGATGATTTGGAGAAAAAAAAAAGAAAAAAAAAGGAGTGTATGTACCATAAGGTGAAATGACCCTAAAAACCTAAGTTTCGTGCGCCATAAGTTTATCACGATGCATTCATCTGGGGATTCATTCTCTGGAATTCTTGTTGTAAAGTTAGGGAATGACCATAACAGCATTGTTGACTGTGACATACTTATATTGAACAATTGGTGCAAAGGGAAGGAAGGTTCGGGAACAGAAATGGACACGGTGGAATGGCCGGAGTCTGTGTTTATGACCCTTTTCATACCCTTCATGCCCCCAGTGACAGTGGAACACTTCCTGCAGTACTGCCCCACACATAAACAGCTAAAGCCAGAGACCTGGCCTGCCAACACACCGATGAGGGAAAAGCTTTATGGATCACTGGAGGGCCTCCGCCCTACAGCAACCTTCGTCAATACCTCTGGGGTTCCTGTCTGAATGAACGAAGAAGAAGATACCAGTCAATTCTTTGTTGTGTGTTACATCCACTACCCTTTTCTTCTGGTTGGCGTCTGTTGGTTGCTTGGTTGGTTTTTCTGTGTACAAGATGGCCACACCACCACAAGACCCGTCCACCACGTTCGTTTGACAGATGGACTGTCGTTTCATCAAGGAGGTGTCACTGCGTGCAGTGTAGTCCACACCACATCTGCTAAGTTTCAGGACCACATTGCGCACGAGTTATTGTTGATGGATAAACGAATTAATGATAAGATGAGAGAATTTAAGAAGGTCTCATGGCTACGACTTAGCGGATGTCTGACTTTTGCCTTAGTCCAACGTACCAGTTAGACCATGGGTTCTACATAACATTGTCTGTGCGATTAGTTTCATTGTATATGTATGTGGTGCGTGTACACGCGCGCGCGCGCGCGCGCGCGCGCGCGCGCGGTGTGTGTGTGTGTGTGTGTGTGTGTGTGTGTGTGTGTGTGTGTGTGTGTGTGTGTTTTGGCATGGGTGGATGGGCACGGGCCTAGGTGTAGTAGTAGTACTTCAGTTTTACGTCTTTTCATATATACTACTCAAAACAATTGAAGTACCACCCCTAATTTTTGTATGCAATTTTTAAAAAGCTCTGATAAACCAATTAATATTGATAATTGAATAAATTCTGCTGGATAAGCTTACCCGGTTCTCAAATACTACTCCTCGTGCATTTTTGTTATGTTAAAGTCGGTCAGCAGTTATCTACCGCGTCGCATCTGAGGCAAAAAAATCCCGAGAAATTATCGAACTTGTGTCGCTCCCAGATTTTGACACAGACACAGCAAGAAAAAAAAATGTGATGCACGTGAAAGCAAGGTCTTTTCTGAGCAGAATTGCAATCAGTTAGCACATTTGACGGGTATAAAAAGTCGCGAAATTTAGGAAGATTTAACCATGCCTGCGAGACAACGACTAAGCAACACCGACAGAGGAAGAGCGATAGCATGGTACCAAGAAGGTATTGGCTTGAGGGAGATTGGTCGACGGCTTGGAGTGAGTCACCCAGTCATTCTGAGGCTCAGAGACCGTTGGCTTAACACTGGAAGTGTTGAAGAACAGCAGGGACGTGGACGGACGAGAAGCACCTCCAGACAGCAGGATCGGTTCATTGTTATCGCTTGTCTGAGAGACCGTTCAGCCAGTGCCACAGTACTCCGAGACCAGCTACGACAAGCCAGCAACGTCAACGTCAGTACCCAGACAGTTCGGAACCGGCTCCACGACGCCAACTTGAGGTCAAGGTCCCCAGCAGTGAGATCAATACTGACCCCAGCGCATCGAGCTCATCGTCGGGCCTGGGCAGCATGTCATAGAAGGTGGACAAGAGCTGAATGGGCAACAGTACTCTTCACAGACGAGTCAAGGTTCACCCTCAGGTTCAACGACGGGCGGGTTCGCGTCTGGCGACGTCCTGGAGAACGCTACGTTGACGCTGCCGTCAGGGAGCATGACCGCTATGGAGGTGGGTCCGTGATGGTGTGGGGTGGGTTCAGCCTACGTCACAGGACCCCCCTACACCGTGTTGAAGGCCGCCTGACCGGTGCCACCTACCGCGACACCATCATCCGCCCCCTTGTGATGCCCGCCCTGAGGGCAGTTGGCCAGGGCGCCCAGTTCCAGGACGACAACGCGCCGTGCCACCGCGCCGCCATCGTGAATCAGTTCCTACAAGGGCAGCAGGTGACAAGAATGGACTGGCCTGCCAGGTCACCAGATTTGAACCCCATAGAGCATCTGTGGGACGTGCTGGGGAGGCGAGTGCGGGCCCACAACCCTCCAGCAGACACCGTGGACCAGCTGTTTCAGTTGCTGGAGCAGGAGTGGCAGGCGATCCCCCAGGACACTCTCCGCCGCCTGGTGCACTCCATGAGACGTCGATGTGACGCTTGTTTGAACGCGAACGGTGGTCATACCCGTTATTAACATCATGACATCTACCATAGACTCTTTTTACTTTTCATTTTGGGGGTATGCCTCTTTAATCAAGTGTAAAACAAAGATAATTTTTTGTCACGGTGTTTGAATAAATTTGAATGGATTGAGGAATAATAAAAATAAAATATTCAATCATTAAATTATGTTCAGCTTTGTTTTCTTTCGAATGACAGCAGTTTTCCTAAGTGGTACTTCAATTGTTTTGAGTAGTGTATGTGATATTAGACGAAGAGAGAGACACCACCATTTTATCCTATTCTGTAAAGATGCATTTACAAGAGAAATATCCTCAACATCTTAAAGTTTACACAGATGGTTCAGTATTGTCTAATAATCAGTCAGGTTCTGCTTTTGTTATACGATCACAGAAGGTTGAAAAGATATATTCCATCGGAAAAGGGGCAGATCAATATTTGTCGCCGAAATGATAGCTATTATTATGGCATTGTCACATTTAATTGACTTGCCACAAACAATATTTAAAGTAGTTATTTGTGTGGATTCAATGTCTGTTCTGCAAACCATAAAATTTCCAAATACCGTTTCTAACAACTTTCTTGTAAATGAAATATGTCATCTTATTCATGTCTTGATACGTAAAGGAACTGATGTCACCTTCTGTTGGATACCATCGCATTGTGGTATTTGGGGTAATGAGCTAGCTGATAGATGCGCAAAGAGAGGAGCCAGAAATGAAAAGTGCGCCACGGTATTGAATGTATCCTTTTCTTTACCTGAAGTCAATCAATTATTAAAGCAAACCGTCTGGCGCCGATTCAGAAAACACTACAAAAATACGTTGCTTGGTGTGGCTGATAAAAACACTCAGTTAATTAATTATGAACATGTAAATAGCATTCCTCATTTACAAGTGAAAAATATGTACCAGTACAGAAATTTCATTTCAATATTTTATAAATTAAAACTTGATGCCTTAAAAACTAAATACACAAACGAAGCAAAATGTATTTATGGGCCTAGGTGTGTGTGTGCCTGTGTATGCGGTGCGTGGACTGTAGCCCAGGGACCAGGCTTTGGGATCTAGGGGGCGGATCCGGATCAGGGAATGGATTGAGAAGCAGTTCTCTATATGATATAATCTGGACCTGCTTCATGGGAAAAGCACAAAAGTTTCTGCAAGCGTGACGCAACCAGTCGTGCGAAATGGTTCAAGTCATTATGAAATACCATCAAATATCGAAGTCCAAGGAACTGAAGGTTGATTAAACCGATATTTTCATCACCACACATCTTCACAGCATAACAGAGATCATCGATGATGGGTCTTGACTTCAGCATTATCTCCGCTTAAGGTATGTTCTCCACCACCACAGCTGGCTTGTCTCTGCAAGTTCACACACAACATACACAAACACACGCGCGCGCACATACATACACACACGCGCGCGCGCGCGCGCACGAGCTTGTTTTGCGGGCAGATCTTATTGATTGAACGAACTCTTACCAGTAGTACACGTGAACCAATTCTTCTTTTCTTTCTTTTTTTTTTTTTTTTTTTTTTTTTTTTTTTGAAAGGGGGGGGATGGGGGGGGGGGGGGGTTGGTGTGCTTCTTGGCAGCGTGCAGTGGCTGTGCTTTTTTTTTTAAATTTCCGAGTACATTTGTTTTAAACTTAACACCCCCCCTCTCTCTCTCTCTCTCTCTCTCTCTCTCTCTCTCTGTCTCTCTCTGCTCTGTCTCTGTCTGTCTGTCTGTCTGTCTGTCTGTCTGTCTTCTCTCTCTCTCTCTCTCTCTCTTCTCTCTCTCTCTCTCTGTAACTTTCGGGGAAGCTGTCAGGGATGTCCGTTCTTTGTCTCTTCTTGTTTAAAGCTGCTCAGAGTTGGTTTAAACAGTTTTATTTCCATGAACATAACATACACATTGAACCAAAGCACTTTTGCCAGGACAACAAGAGGACTCTTACATACAGCCCTGGCAGCGAGACTTGCAGAATAAACATGTGACTGATGGCGGCCTCGTTAAAATGTATGATACAACATATTACCAAACAGACAAATTCAAACATGACCAAAAGAGGTAACAATAAAGTATAGTATAGTGTTATACTTATAAACAATAGAAGAGCCAACATTTAGAATTGGCATTTAGAATTAAAAATGAAACTATGGAAAATGAAGAAATGAGAGAGAAAGCTTTTCGTTTCATAGAAGAAACGTCAAAGGCAATATTCATCCGGCCAACGATGGATACCTGAAGCCAGTGTGGATGTCTGTCACTGCTTGGTCTTACAGAACCACTAAATCAATGGGCGTGACAGTGACCAGTATGACACTTCACCATGGCAACCACTGGCTATCTTTTGTTCTCATCTCTTTACAGTCATCCACTGGTTTTGTTGTTTGTTTGTTTTTTGTTTTTTGTTTGTTTGTTGTTGTTGTTGTTGTTGTTTTGTTTTTTTTTTTTTTTTTTTTTTTTGGGGGGGGGTCTTTACGTTTGTGGTACATTCACAGGTCTTCACACCTTTTTCGTTTGTTATGCCATAGTTTTGAAATTACCATACTGCAACTAGATAATGAGAAGTTAATGACTGGAATAGTCTGCTAGACCTGCAGTGCTAATTGATGTATCCTTATACGGACTGCTTATGATTTTTTTTTCTTTGAAATTGTTTTTGAATTAATTGTTCAGGTCGTTTTAACTCACTGCGACATTTAGGAGGGCTGGTGCAGTCTGCATGGCCTAGTTTGATCTTTCCTGGAGACACCAGTGCTTAAGTCTCTCCCTCTCTCATTAAACTAAAATGGTTTCAAATGAGAATTGTTAACAGAATATTGGCAACCAATGTTATTTTGCAAAACATGGGAATTGAAGTCAGAAAAATGCTCTCTTTGTGAGAGAAAAAAAAATATTCAACATATATTTTGGCACTGCCAGTAAGTACAAAACTTCTGGCAAGAGTTTCAAAATGTGGTGAACAGAAAATGTAGAATTGTAAAACAGTTGCTTGATGAAAATATTATTCTGTTTGGTTGTGATTGTAACTTTCAATCTGACAGAATTTAACTTTTGACCAAATCCTGCTACTCGCCAAATTTTATGTTTATAAATGTAAATATGAAAAGAGTTTACCATCAGTTCAAATCTTTATTGTATTTTTGAAAGCCAAATATGAAACAGAAAAGTATGCTGCTCTTCTCAACATTTCCCATGGAAATGTTGACGTTATTGGAATAAAAACACAAGTTGGACATTGACTACAAAGGTTATGACAACGGCCAATTGTGTGTGTGTGTGTGGGTGGGGGTGGGGGGGGTGGTTGTTTTTGTCTGTCTGTTTTGTTTTTTGTTGCTTATGCTTTTCTGATTTCTCTTCCTAAACCTTGCTGTGATTTAAATAATTCTTTTATTTCTTTGTTACTTATTGTCTTGTTCATAAATGTTTGTGATTTGCTGTGCAAACAACAATGATGACTTGTTAACTAATTATGTCCAATCACTTCGTTGCAATTAATCGAAACTGAATAAGATTTTGTTAGTCCCTATCTTGTTGGTAAATGTGTGTGATTTGAGGTGCAAACAACTGTGATTACTTGGTAATGAGTTATGTCCAATCACTTCGTTGTACTTAATCGATTATGCACTTGTATTTGTGTTCATTATGTCTGGTTTGTACTCTCTGAATTTCAAAATAAAAACATAATTATTTGATTCGTTAGTGCGATGAATGGAGACAGGACAACCTACCACTGTCAGCTACCGAAGTGAAGTGCACCCGAGAGCTATTCAGTGCTTAAAAAAAAAAAAAAAAAAAAAAAAAATGATTGACTTGTGGCTGTGGCGGGCAAGAATCGGCATTCTCTGTGGCAGACTGACTTGTGCCAAATTGTGTCAACGTTCGTAGTCAGGGCGGGAAAGAGAAGAAGTACGTGGGACACTGTCAACGTGGAGCGTGGTGTCTGTTGTGCTGTACTTCTGGGCAGGGCTGGCTGGGATTCACTGTCAACCTGGAGCGTGGTGTCTGTTGTGCTGTACGTCTGGGCAGGGCTGGCTGGGATTCACTCTCTGTCAACGTGGAGCGTGGTGTCTGTTATGCTGTACGTCTGGGCAGGGCTGGCTGGGATTCACTCTCTGTCAACGTGGAGCGTGGTGTCTGTTATGCTGTACGTCTGGGCAGGGCTGGCTGGGATTCACTCTCTGTCAACGTGGAGCGTGGTGTCTGTTATGCTGTACGTCTGGGCAGGGCTGGCTGGGATTCACTCTCTGTCAACGTGGAGCGTGGTGTCTGTTGTCAACGTGGAGCGTGGTGTCTGTTGTGCTGTACGTCTGGGCAAGGCTGGCTGTGATTCTCACTCTGTCAACGTGGAGCGTGGTGTCTGTTGTCAACGTGGAGCGTGGTGTCTGTTGTCAACGTGGAGCGTGGTGTCTGTTGTGCTGTACGTCTGGGCAAGGCTGGCTGGGATTCTCACTCTGTCAACGTGGAGCGTGGTGTCTGTTGTCAACGTGGAGCGTGGTGTCTGTTGTCAACGTGGAGCGTGGTGTCTGTTGTGCTGTACTTCTGGGCAGGGCTGGCTGGGATTCACTCTCTCCGAGCTCTTTGTGAGAAAGTGAGTGTTTATAAAACAGCTGATGTTGACTTTTTTTGCAAGATGTGCAGAAAAAATAATGTTGGATGTTACCGACTCATTCGATTCAAGTCAACCTGAGAGACTGGGCCACCGTGGCCTACATGTGTCCGATGTCCTTGTGCTGTGCTGTATCGCCAACGCTGGATTTCTGCTGCACAAGTTGTCACTGTGTGGTCACATAGACGAGAACCCAGGTCCCAATTCCTATAGAAACAGTGACGAACGAACCACGGATAATACGGGCAATACCAACGTCGACCAGACGCTGACAAAAGATATCGGTGCCATTTGCCCTAAAATGGCAGCGGGAATCCTGTCAGCTCCTGGACAGCAAAGAGAAGAGATGAAACAGGACAGAGAGCAGCAGAGAGAGCAGAATTCGTTTATTCGAAGCGGACTGCTCGATATTCAATCAGAACTAGGAGTAGTCTCTAAGAAATGTAAGGAGATCAACGATCGGTGCGCTCGAGTGGAAGCGGAACAAAACAGGCTGTCCGCTGCTGTGGAAAGTTTGTCCTTCGATCTGGATCAGTGTGATGACAGGATGGCAGAGGGTAGGGAGGAGACCAAGAGTTTGTTATCAAACGTGTCCGCATTAGAACGGCAAATAATGCAGATGTCGGAAGAGCCCGACAAACTGGAACGTTTTTCGAGGCGGGACAATCAGAGTTTGTTTGGAATACCCCCCAATCATAAAGAAGACGATGACACGTGTGCTCGTTGTGTTGTTGACATCCTAAACAGTGTCAGTGAACACAGAACATGGTAAAAAGAAGACATTGTCCGTGCTCACAGGGTAGGTCAGAGAAAAACTGGTGAAGCCAAAACAATGATTGTGAAATTCTGACAGTGGAAAGACAAAATGAAATTGATTCACAATCGTGAATTTCGCCATGAATTACAGAAGAAAGGTGTCAGGCTGGCGAAAGCTTTGACAAAGAAACAGCCAGAGACAGTGGCAAAGGCAAAGCAAGAGGGAAAGACAGCTGTTTTGGGTGTTTGTCAATGGCAAATTAACTGTCGGACCGCGCACACCCGATCCACGAACACATGCGGAGGTGGCAGCGACGGAGGCGCCACGTGGTGACAGCAGCACAGTGAAGGCTGGCACGAACGGAAAGTTCAGCAGCCGGTGCCACGACAGATGGCAGTGAAACCGGGGATTCCCCTCGGCATCATGGTGACGTCAGACCAGGGCGCAGCCAATCCAGTGCAGCAGAAGCAGTGGTGGCGGTAGCTACGGAAGAGGATCGGCGTGTGGCGGTGACACGGTGGGGGATGGGGGGGTTCCTCCATGTCGACGTGACGTCAGAGGAAGCTGCGACCAATCCTCTGACAAGTCGACCAACAGCGTGGCGCTTGACCTTTCGCCCTCAAACCAGGTGCCTGCTCCCGTGAGAAAACTGCAGCAGAAGACGACCTAGTGACCTTTCACCTGGCGGGAGCAGGATTTGCCAAGCCAGTTTTCACGTGCGGACATTCGTGTGTGCGTGGTGTGACGGGCAGGGGGACACCTTCCGGCGCTGCAGACTACAGCGGGTCATGGCACCTACATGGCAGAGTGACCACACAGTGCAACGCGGGAAAGTGGGTCAAGCACACAGACTGGAATGAACTCTTATCTGGCGAAAAATGGCAGTGCCAGGTCTCTGCGTTCTTAAAATAATCCAAAATAGGACAGGCTAGACCATCAGGCTAAAGAAACAACATTTCTCAATTATAATGTTGAAAATCTATAAAAGTAAATTGTTAGGTATCTTTTAAAATAATGTAAATGGCTTTGACTTCGTTCGCTTAACAGAAACGTTTGTCGACAAAAAAAAATTGATTTCTCTGGTGTTTTTCATGACTTTTTGAAGTTCCATGCACCTGCTCAGAAATTGTCGAAGCAAGGTTGTATTCTGGTGACGTTCTTTTAACGGTAAGAAAAACCTATGAAGAATTTCTGACACAGGTCAGTGTAAGTAGTGAGAACGTTGTAGTTTTAAAAGTGAGCAAAAAGGTATATAATGTAAATAGAGACGTGTTGCTGGTTGCTTGTTATGTGGTGCCTGAGGGACGGTCGACTCACTATCACTCTTGTTATTAAGATGAAATTTTGTAACTGGAAGACACTTTGCTGGAAACAACCGAAAATAACGATTTCAGTATTCTCTTTGCGGTGACTTGAATGCCCGCACAGGCTGCCAAACACCCCAAACCTGAGCGTATGTCTAACTTCTTTCCTACTGTTAAAAATGGTGATAATGATGCTGTTATTGTAGTTCACGATAATAATGATGATGATGATGATGGGTGATGATGATGATGTTGATGATGATGTTGTTGTTGTTGTTGTTGTTGTTGAGTGTGACACGAAGATTAGTCTAGAAAACGTAAACGCAAATGTAAAAAATGCTTTGGTGGGACGTTCTAAAGATTTAGGCCTATTTATGAATAAGCTGGCAAATCTTTGTTGGATTTATGTTTCCTGTTTGAACTTAGGACTGTGAATGGTCCATGTGGGGACACTTCAAAAGGAGAATTCACCTTTGTGTCGCCTAGTGGTAGCAGTGTTACTGATTATTGTACTACAACACAAGACTGACTGAACCATTGCAGTATGAAAGTTGGGGATTGTTTGTTCTCTTAGGACCTGCCATTGAAAAGGAAAAGGAAAAATGGTAGCACTGATAGGAAAGAAGAATGTCTAATGTTTTGGGAAGAGAAGTGCATTGTATGGTCTGAAGAATATGCAGAAACCTACAGGGAGGAACTGAACTCAGATGAGTTTAGACAGTGTACAGATAGAGCCATACAGTTCCTTAATGTTGATGTTCACACATGCTTAGAGTTGTATGTGAATGCTTTATGTAGTGCTGCTGGTTGTATGGTGAGATCCGTGGAGGAAAGGAAGAGAGAAGTGAATGATTGGTTTGACAGCGAGTGTGGAAGAAAGAAAAGAACTGTCAAAAGATGCTTGAAGCAATATCAAAGAGTTAAAGCTAATAGAGCAAAACATGAACGTAAAACACTTTATGTTAAGGAAAGAAAAGAATACACAACAATGAAAAGAGAGAAGAAAAGAGAATTCGATGAGAAACGATTAGACAAGCTAAGAAAATAAGTTCATAACCCCAAACTATTACGGTCAACAATTAGATCGATTAGTAGAAAAACAGTCATCTACAGCAAAGTTACCTCACAGCAGTGGTATGATCACTTTTTTGAAGTACTCGATGGCATCGATTCTGAAGACTCAAATATAGGGGTAGACAATGAAGATCTATGCACAGAAGAACCATTGTTTAACAATATGATAACAAGAGATGAAGCCAGAAGCAGCATTCATCACATGAAATGTGGCAAAAGCGCTGGACCAGATAAAGTAGTTTGTGACATGTTCAAATGTGGCCAATTCTGTTGTTATTGATGTCACAGTAACTCTGCTTAACTCGCTGTTCGATAAAGGAATATTTCCCCCAGACATAGTCAAAATCCATAATAATACCTCCTCACAAAAAAGGAGATATTAACAATGCAGATAACTAACGAGGCGTTGCACTGACAAGTGTTATAAGCAAAATCTACACATATTCTTAACAAAAGATTGACTGCCTTCGCCGAAAGAGAGGAGAAAATTATTGAAGAACAAGCTGAATTTTGATCTGGATACAGCACAACAGACCAACTATTTACATTGTGTGCCTCAGTGCAGAAATATCTGTTAAAAAAAGACAATTGTATGTTGCCTTTGTTGACTTCCATTTGTGGAAGGTGTGATTCTGTCCTTGCATGTGTTCGTAAAAAAGGATATTTACTCTAATTATTTCAATTGTCCAAGCGGTGTGAAACAAAGATGTCTGCTCAGTCCCCAGTTATTTGCATTTTTCATTTATGAGCTTGCGATAGATATTTCATAGAATGGGAAGCATGGACTTCAACTGTTACCAGGGGCTACTGGGCTATTTTTAATGTTGTTTGCTGATGATATTGCTCTCCTTGCGGATATACCTGTTGGTCTGCAGAAACAATTAGACAATTTGCAAAACAATGTATCTGACAGATTGCAATTGACGGTGAATTTCAGTAAAACTAATATCTTGGTTTTTAGAAACGATGGGTATTTAGCAAAACATTAAAGATGGTTTCACGGCAAATCAGAAGTGAAAGTGGCAACTAGTTACAAATATCTAGAGCTATTTTTCACAACGAAATTAAGCTTGAACAGATGCTGGCTGGAGATATGCGTAGGAAAGGAAAGAAAGGGGTCATTGAGATTTTAAGAACAATGGGAAGATTAAATTCAGTGGACGGGGTTTTGTCTGCAAATTATTCGACACCAAGATGCAACCAATTCTTACATATGCGTCAGAAGTATGCTAAAAATGTTCACACTTATGCAGCGAAGCGTATTATGTACGTTCTGGTACACGCATCGAGTAAAACAGTTTACGGTGAAAGTGGACGATATCCTCTATTTTTAGGAACTTATGTCAAATCAATTAAATACTGGTTAAGTTTAGTTTATTTACCTATGACCAGACCTTCGTGTCAAGCGTATAAAATGCTCTTGCTGCAACACGATACGGGAAAATTTGATTGGGAGTCTCATGTAAAGAACATTCTGACAGAAGATGGTTTGGGTATCAACTGACTTTGTGAGGGAGTAGGCAATTCTACACAATTTATTTCTCAATTCAAGAATCGTTTAATTTGTTCTTACAGACAAAACTGGCATTCCAGCATGGATGGAAACGACAAGTACGATTGGTTTCTCTCGTTTAAAAGTAACTTGGAGATGGAAAATATTTCTGATTGTTAACAAATAGATGGCATAAATATAATTTAACAAAAGTTCGAACTGGAACACTGGGTGTCAATGCTAACAAAAAAACGGTTCGAAGCACCGAACAGTAAAGCATGCCTTATGTGTGTAGAGAAAAACAATTGGGAACACGGATTCCGTTTTGTTTTCGATTGTCATGCTTACGCAGATATTTGAAGCTGATGTAAAATGTTCAGTGAGCCGGCTGCCCAGAGAAAAGATCTGATAGCAATTCTATCCAGCAAGAATGAACAAAGTGCACCTCATAGCAATTCTATCCAGCAAGAATGAACAAAGTGCCACCTCATAGCAATTCTATCCAGCAAGAATGAACAAAGTACCACCTCGTAGCAATTCTATCCAGCAAGAATGAACAAAGTACCACCTCATAGCAATTCTATCCAGCAAGAATGAACAAAGTACCACCTCATAGCAATTCTATCCAGCAAGAATGAACAAAGTACCACTCGTAGCAATTCTATCCAGCAAGAATGAACAAAGTACCACCTCATAGCAATTCTATCCAGCAAGAATGAACAAAGTACCTTTATCATTGACAAGATATATAACAGAGGCTAGTGATTTTTGAAGGAAGAATATCACGAACAAATTGTTGAGCTAAAATGTGTGACTATGTATGAATTCACTTTTTGCGCTTTTTATGTATTTTTCATGGCTTGAGGGCCGAAGTCAATGAATTAGGCCTATTGAGGTGCGCGGTGTGTGTGTGTGTGTGTGTGTGTGTGTGTGTGTGTGTGTGTCTGTGTGTCTGTGTGTGAGCGCGCGAGTGCGCGCGTGCGTGCACACATGCGTTGTGTATGTGAGTGTATGTGTGTCCGTGTGGATATGTGTTGCTCACTGTAGATTTGAATTTCTTGTTAGATTGTTCGAGTTTTATTTCTTTCAATTATACTTGACACAATCTATTAATGCAGTAATTGTAGCCCCCTTGCCAACAGGACTTATCTGCTATTTGCAATAAAAAAAAAGATTGTGTCAGTGTCAGTGTCAGTCTCTCTCTCTCTCTCTCTCTCTCTCTCTCTCTCTCTCTCTCTCTCTCTCTCTCTCTCTCGCTCTCTCTCTTTAAATCATATTAGCAGAAGAACGTGACTTAGTCACTTTGTTACAGAGTGATAGTGAAAACAACTTAAACATTATTGCTAAATTTATCGCAGAAGCACATATTCTTCGAAAAAGAAAGCTTTTCAATACTTAAGTAGAATTTATGTTCTTTCTTATTAAGTTCTATTGTCCTCTCAACTGATTGACTAGGCCTGTTGGTCGCTTGCTATTTATGATGTTTACTAATTTCTATTTGCTTTCTGATTCTCTTTAATTTTGATTTTTCTTAATTTTGTTCATGCAGTGTTCCTCATGTCAAATAGCAGGTTTTGCTGATGACATTAAACTGTATTCATTGTCATTGTCATTGTCTCTCTACCTCTCTCTCTCTCTCTGTCTCTGTCTCTCTCTCTCTCTCTCTCTCTCTCTCTCTCTCTCTCTCTCTCTCTCTCGCTCTCGACTGACCTATCCATCTATCTGTCTGTCTGTCTATGGCACACAGACATACACAAGCGCACACATGTACGCATACACGCACGCACGCGCGTGTACGCGCGTGTGTTTGCGCTTGCTCTTTTTGTATGTTGGTGCGCGTGAGTTTCATACCAGGAGTGACTTCTTATTTGAGTAATGATTCTTCTGAGTGGGGCACAGCGCGATCGGCTGAATTGTAAGTATATAAAGTCACATTGGGCAATAAATCCCAGCAAACCAACAAATAAACATCATAGCTGTCGCCAGTCAATAAACGGCGATGATTTATACCTCTATCGTCACCAGACGTTCAAAAACGATGATAAACATCCCAGCTGTTAGAACACAACGAACAGCGATAACAAACATCCCTACCATTACTAGACGATACATGGCGATAATAACACCACATCCCAACAGTCACCATGAAAATCACCAGCGATGCGTTTACTAGATAATCAACAGCGATAATAATAAAAAATCCCAACAGTCACAAGACAATGAATACTGTAATAAGCATCCCAACAGTCACAAGACAATGAATACTGTAATAAACATCCCAACAGTCACAAGACAATGAATACTGTAATAAGCATCCCAACAGTCACAAGACAGTAAATACTGTAATAAGCATCCCAACAGTCACAAGACAATGAATACTGTGATAAACATCCCAACAGTCACAGGACAATGATACTGTGATAAACATCCCAACAGTCACAGGACAATGAATACTGTAATAAGCATCCCAACAGTCACAAGACAATGAATACTGTAATAAACATCCCAACAGTCACAAGACAATGAAGCTGTAATAAGCATCCCAACAGTCACAAGACAATGAATACTGTGATAAACATCCCACAGTCACAAGGACAATGAATACTGTGATAAACATCCCAACGGTCACAGGACAATGAATACTGTGATAAACATCCCAACAGTCACAAGACAATGAATACTGTAATAAAATCCCAACAGTCACAAGACAATGAATACTGTAATAAACATCCCGACAGTCCATAGGACAATGAATACTGTAATAAACATCCCAACAGTCACAGGACAAGGAATACTGTAATAAACATCCCGACATCCCCAGGCTGACTGAGAGGGGAGGCAAATCTAATGCTACAACTGACATAGCATCCCTTATTGAGAGGGTGAGCATGTCAACAGTCGTATCCAGCGTTATACTAAGTACTGCCTCTCACCACGCCCTCCCTCCCTCCCTCCCTTCCTCCCTCTCTCTCTCTCTCTCTCTCTCTCTCTCTCTCTCTCTCTCTCTCTCTGTCTGGCAATGACAATGCGTTATTGACAATAGTTAAACAACCCTTATGCCAAGGGAGTGCATTATCATTGTCTGTCTGCCCGTGTCTATCTCTCTCTGACTCCCTCTCTCTCTCTCCCTGGAAAAATCGAGGGGAGGAGGGGGGGAGTGTCTGTTTGCGCTCCCCTCCCCTCTCCCGTTCCAGCCTGGTTTGTCCAGTGTCGGTCAAAAGAAATTCTCTCCTTGTTGGACAAACCCGCTCAGGCCGTACCTGACAATGCCTGTGACGATAGTAACCACAACACTGACCGGGCCAAGGCCTAGTTGAGCAGCCTCCTCTTCGTCTCAATACCATTCATCGGTGCTGTCACTGATAGAAAATAGATGTGGAGGGGAGGGGAGGGAGGGAGGGGAGTCCTGTGTGCCAGACGCCCCTTCTCATTTGTTTTTAAATAATGATAGATTTACATATGCCTCCCTCCTCTCCTTCCCATTAGAAAAAAATAATGATAGATTTGGACATGCCTATTTAGAAAATAGATACCATAATGATCACCTTCCAGGGAGGCCTCCAGCAAACCTAAAAATCTACATGACCTTCAGTGTATGGTATGGGGACTTGCACCCCCTACCCCCTCACCACGGCGCTGGCCCGTGGACCCTGCCGGTGCCCAGGCAGCCCCTGGACCTGCTTCAGCTGGGGCAGACCCAATCTTCACGCCTCCAGTGGTATCTGAACCGACCCTGTTTAAACATAACCACACATTGGACCAAATTTCTGCCTTTTCAACCTTCATTTGACCTCTTTCCATCGAAACCCTTATCTTTAACCCCACCCTCCCCCTATTATCCCCCCCCCCCCCCCCCCCCCCCCCCCCCCCCCTCCAACCCACTTCCGCCGCTTTCTGATTCGCCCCCCCCCCCTCCTCCCTTCCTCCTCCCGACTTGAATCTTCCCACGCCTCAGTTAGAATCTCTTCAGTTGTATTAAAGAGAACTGTCAAACTCTACGTTGACACCTCCCCGATTCTGGAAGGATGGACACAAAGATGATAACAAGAGAGATAACAAAGGCGACATTGATATTGCACTAATGACGTAAGCATCAAAAATTCCACAAACATAGAGTTATAAGATTCCACTGACATCGTCAGCATGGTTGAAATGTAAAGACGATGGGCATCACTATTAAACAGAGCACCGGAGTCCTCGCCAAAATGACTGAAACAGAGAAATCAATAGACTGCACTGTTAAGATCGCTTACAAGGTTAGAATGGTTTTACAATAAAGATACTAAACACTACTCTAGAAGCAAAGTGATTGTAGTAGGCCAGTAAACATACAGAAAACACTGAGATGGTCAAGGTCATTGAAAGAGGCAAATAAACATATTAAACAAAACACCGAGATGGTCAGAATACTTGAAATAGGCCTGTAAACAAAACCATATGACTGAAATTGTCCAAATGATTGAAATATGAATCAGGCTCACGCCGCCGTAATGATGGAATCAGACAGGTCAGCGACTGTCGGGAACTCGACACTGACAGTGCCACAATGGTCGAAAGAGGACCGGGCCAGACACAGCAGTAGTTCAACATTGACACCGTCCTGATGATTGAAGGAGGAAAATGCCATCGTCAACAGCGATTCTAACTCTGCGCTGGCATGACCACACGCGCATGACTTAGTGGCTGGATGTTTCCAGTGTTGTACAGCCTGTCTAACTGTTCAATATTGCTTGTTTTCTGCCACCAAGCTAGGTCCATATGTGACGTTGATTGGAACAGTGATGTTGAACACAGCAGTGACGTTGACTACAACGATGATGTGATGATGTAGAATACAGCAGCGACGTTGACTAGAACAATGATGTGGTGTTGAACACAGCAGTGACGTTGACTACAACGATGATGTGATGATGTTGAACACAGCAGTGACGTTGACTAGAACAATGATGTGATGATGTAGAATACAGCAGCGACGTTGACTAGAACAATGATATGATGTTGAATACAGCAGCGACGTTGACTAGAACAATGATGTGATGTTGAATACAGCAGCGACGTTGACGAGAACAATGATGTGATGTTGAATACAGCAGCGACGTTGAATGGAACAGTGATGCTGAATACAGCAGTGATGTTGACTAGAACAATGATGTGATGATGTAGAATACAGCAGCGACGTTGACTAGAACAATGATGTGATGTTGAATACAGCAGCGACGTTGACTAGAACAATGATGTGATGTTGAATACAGCAATGACGTTGACTAGAACAATGAAGTGATGTTGAATACAGCAGTGACGTTGACTGGAGCAATGAAGTGATGTTGAATACAGCAGTGACGTTGATTGGAGCAATGAAGTGATGTTGAATACAGCAGTGACGTTGATTGGAGCAATGATGTGATGTTGAATACAGCAATGACGTTGACTGGAGCAGCGGTATTGCTGGGGTTGATTGGAGCAATGAAGTGTTTCTGAGGGGGAGGGTGTCTAGGGTTGACCAGAGATCATGGTGTCGATATTGGCAACGACTGGCTGTTGAACCAGTTGACTATTTATGCTTAGCAGCGTGAACAGATGATAACTGAGCTGACCATGACGGAATGATCCCCCCCCCCATCCCCACCCCACCCCTCAGTGGCCCACTGATCATGACTTGTTTGTACTTTTTCTTTTTTTTTCTCTCTGATGAGGCCCACCGCCGACTGGAACCAGATCGTCCATTGTCGTCGGCTTTGCGCTTCCAGTCTGTGAGGGGTTTTGTTAGCTGACCAACAGTACAGGTTCCGTTTTCTTCTGGCCAAGTCAGAGTATCATATGACAGGACACACCGCGTGCACGTTTCAGGCCATGGTGTCTTCTTCACCCCCCATTCCTAATGCAGAGAAGTCGGTCCTTTTTTTACTGTCCTTACTGTCCTACAACTTCAGGCCCTTAGCATCCCTGACAGTGCGCGCGTTTCCCAGGAGAGAGAAGGTGAAGAAGACGAAGATCTACAACTGCTACTACTACTACACTACTACTGCTGCTGCTGCTGCTACTACTACTATCACCACTACCAACATTACCACCACCACCACTACTACTACTTAACTACTACATACTACTTTAGTATTATCATTGTTGTTGGTGCTGTTGTTGTTGTTGTTATTATCATTATTGTCTATCATCATTATTCTGTGTATTATTGTAAACAACATGAGTTGTTTCTGCGTTGTATACCAACCCGCTGCAAGCATAACAAAGAGAGAGAGAGA
>CM065746.1:1358997-1463997 GCA_033310375.1 Conus canariensis
TGGAAACAGGAGCCGTGGGACAGCAGCACACAGAAGCCTTGGAAACAGGAGCCGTGGGACAGCAGTACACAGAAGCCTTGGAAACAGGAGCCATGGGACGGCAGTACACAGAAGCCTTGGAAACAGGAGCCGTGGGACAGCAGTACACAGAAACCAGGGAAACAGGAGCCGTGGGACGGCAGTTCGCAGAAGCCAGGGAAACAGGAGCCGGATGGCAGTACACAGAAGCCAGGGAAACAGGAGCTGAGGGACGCAGTACACAGAAGCCAGGAAACAGGAGCCGTGGGACAGCAGTACACAGAAGCCAGGGAAACAGGAGCCGTGGGACGGCAGTACACAGAAGCCAGGGAAACAGGAGCCGTGGGACGCAGTACACAGAAGCCAGGGAAACAGGAGCCGTGGGACGGCAGTACACAGACGCCAGGAAACAGGAGCCGTGGGACGGCAGTACACAGAAACCAGGGAAACAGGAGCCGTGGGACGGCAGTACACAGAAGCCAGGGAAACAGGAGCCGTGGGACAGCAGTACACAGAAGCCAGGGAAACAGGAGCCGTGGGACGGCAGTACACAGAAGCCAGGGAAACAGGAGCCGTGGGACAGCAGTACACCGAAGCCAGGGAAACAGGAGCCATGGGACAGCAGTACACAGAAGCCTTGGAAACAGGAGCCATGGGACAGCAGTACACAGAAGCCAGGGAAACAGCACGTTTGATAACAGTTCCAGAAGCCAGGGAAACAGGAGCCATGGGACGGCAGCACACAGAAGCCAGGGAAACAGGAGCCGTGGGACAGAAGTACACAGACGCCAGGGAAACAAGAGCCGTGGGACAGCAGTACACAGAAGCCTTGGAAACAGGAGCCATGGGGCAGCAGTATACAGAAGCCAGGGAAACAGGAGCCGTGGGACAGCAGTACACAGAAGCCAGGGAAACAGGAGCCATGGGACAGCAGTACACTGAAGCCAGGGAAACAGGAGCCATGGGACAGCAGTACACAGAAACCAGGGAAACAGGAGTCATGGGACAGCAGTACACAGAAGCCCTGGAAACAGGAACATGGGACAGCAGTACACAGAAGCCAGGGAAACAGGAGCCATGGGACAGCAGTACACAGAAGCCAGGGAAACAGGAGCCGTGGGACAGCAGTACACAGAAGCCAGGGAAACAGGAGCCGTATCACAGCAGTTCACAGAAACCAGGGAAACAGGAGCCATGAGGACAGCAGTACACAGAAGCCAGGGAAACAGGAGACCGTGGGACGGCAGTACACAGAAGCCTTGGAAACAGGAGTCATGGGACAGCAGTACACAGAAGCCAGGGAAACAGGAGCCATGGGACAGCAGTACACAGAAGCCAGGGAAACAGGAGCCGTGGGACAGCAGTACACAGAAGTCTTGGAAACAGGAGACATGGGACAGCTGTACACAGAAGCCAGGGAAACAGGAGCCATGGGACAACAGTACACAGAAACCAGGGAACGAGCCATGGGACAGCAGTACACCGAAGCCAGGGAAACAGGAGCCATGGGACAGCAGTACACAGAAGCCAGGGATACAGGAGCCGTGGGACGGCAGTACACAGAAGCCAGGGAAACAGGAGCCATGGGACAGCAGTACATAGAACCAGGGAAAAGAGCCATGGGACAGCAGTACACCGAAGCCAGGGAAACAGGAGCCATGGGACAGCAGTACACCGAAGCCAGGGAAACAGGAGCTATGGGACAGCAGTACATAGAAGCCAGGGAAACAGGAGCCATGGGACGGCAGCGAGGAGAGAGCAGCCACAATCGGAGCGAGCAAGAGTAGTAGGACACGAGTTCGGGAGTTCCTTACAGGAAGTGGTGGCTTGTGCTATACTAGTGTTCTGTCGATGTCCTTCATTCTTCCTATTTCATTGTCCCTGTCGTCATATAACAACATTTAATATGATTAACATCTTTCCGCCAGGGGTCAACGGCAGAAAGCACTGTACTGACCAGTGGTCAATGCTTCTCTGTTGGCAGACGCTTCGGCACCCGGTGCGCAGGCTGTGACAAAGGAATCCCGCCCACAGAAGTGGTGCGGCGGGCGCAGGAGCATGTCTACCACCTGGACTGCTTCTCCTGCCTCATGTGCAGCCGTCAGCTGAACACGGGGGATGAGTTCTACTTGATGGAGGACAGAAAGCTCGTCTGCAAGGCCGACTACGAGGCCGCCAAGGCACGAGGTAAGAGGCTGGCAAGCCTTGCATGCTCAGAGTGTGTGTTGGGATCTGATGGCTTGAGTGGGTGGAGTGGGGGTCCCTGTGTGTGTGTGTGTGTGTGTGTGTGTGTGTGTGTGTGTGTGTGTGTGTGTGTGTGTGTGTAGGATGAAACCAGTTCAGTGCTGGTATACAGTCGTACTGGTGGAAGGTCAGGGAGTTGACATCAGCGCCAGGAGTGATTAGCAGCCAATGAAAGTGGTATAAAATTATCGAGAGACCATTATACTGAAAGTGATTTGTAATTTCCGGGTAAATCCATTCAGTTCTGGTTAAAAAAAAAAGGAGAAAAGGAGACGTTTAACTAATTGGTGCAGCCCTTTAATACTAAACAAAAATCGAAAGGATGGTGAATATATAGCTAACAGATATGTAGATAGCTATAGAAAGAATGGTGAATATATAGCTAACAGATATGTAGATTACTATAGAAAGAATGGTGAATATATAGCTAACAGATATGTAGATTACTATAGAAAGAATGGTGAATATATAGCTAACAGATATGTAGATTACTATAGACAGAATGGTGAATATACAGATAACAGATATGTAGATAGCTATAGAAAGGATGGTGAATATACAGCTAACAGATATGTGGATGACCATAGAAAGGGTGGTGAATATATAGCTAACAGATATGTAGATGACTATAGAAAGGGTGGTGAATATATAGCTAACAGATATATATATATATATATATATATATATATATATATATATATATATATATATATACACATATGACCATAGAAAGGGTGGTGAATATATAGCTAACAGATATATATATATATATATATGACCATAGAAAGGGTGGTGAATATATAGCTAACAGATATGTAGATGGCTATAGAAAGGGTGGTGAATATATAGCTAACAGATATATATATATATATATATATGACCATAGAAAGGGTGGTGAATATATAGCTAACAGATATGTAGATCACTATAGAAAGGGTGGTGAATATATAGCTAACATATATATATATATATATATATGACCATAGAAAGGGTGGTGAATATATAGCTAACAGATATATATATATATATATATATATATATATATATATATATTATATATATATGACCATAGAAAGGGCGGTGAATATATAGCCAGCAGATATGTAGATGACTGTGGTTGTGATAACGAAGGTCACTATCATGGTAATGAATATACAGATTAGGATAATTTAAACCATTCTGTTCCATCAAAGTATGATACGATGACACTCTGACATACAGCATCAGCACTAGGTCTGTGGAATCAATGGACGCCATTGACACAGACAAGGAGATGGCTGTGTGTGCCACCAGGACTCACTGTCGTCGCACTCTGCTGTTGCCAAGTACAGCTGAAGCTACCCCTGAAATTCACCCTGGAGGAGTACAAAGTGGGTACAGCGACGTTGCCAACCATATTTGAGCACTCGGGAGATACGATTGTGAAATCAACCCAACCGAAGCTGAAGACTAGCAAAAAAAATGTAGAGTTGAGGGGGGGGGGGGGGGCGCATGCAAATAAACCCTCAATATCAAGGTGATCATAGGACATATATAAACAAACAAACAAGGGATGGGGCTAACAGAAATGAAATGGTGCTCAAAGGCAAAAGAGAAAGCAGAGACGTGGTGCTACAGGAGTTGGAGGAAGAGAAGGATGCCAAGAGAAGGTAGTCTAGCACTCAAGCGATGTCTCAGCTGGAATGACATCTGACTTATCCTCAAACTTATATTATATATATATATATATATATATATATATATATATATATAGTAGAGCAGTGAAGCGCACATCTACAGGGCTGACGAGTAGACCAGTGTAGTCAGTAGCTTAAGAGATTCTGGCTCCCAGGCCAAAGGCTTCGCCACAGAAGTTGAAACAAAGGAGTTTGTAGACTCATCAGCCAATGCTGTCACAAAACAGCTCGGAATTTCTGATAAGAAGAGGATCTGACACTAAAGAGCAACGGAAGAGACAGCTGAACAGAGTTCCAGTTGGATTTTTCTCGAGGAACAACAGAAGTGAACTTCATAAGATTTTAATGTTCCGACTTGGAACAAGTATCCGACAGCCAGTTTTGTTGACCATAGAATGGATCAAAAACTGGAAATGCGTCATGAGAATACATGACTTAATGAAGGCAAGCATTTGATATGATATGATTTTATCATATCAACTGTACATTAAACGAGTTGATATCTATAATCTGTTTTTCTTCTCTTTCTTTATTATTAATGAATTCGCGGTAGATATGTAGACAACCTCTTCATCAAAATTACAAAAAAAATAGTTACTTAAGAAGATATTTTTAGACAATGAGATCAGCTGCATACTTAAGATAGGTGAATGATTCACAATTCATACAAAAGATGAACTTAAGAATGTTAGGGTTACAACGACTTTAATATACTTAACCCGAGGTGTTTTTGATAGTGACTGTTTTATTAACTATATACAATGTGTCTTCATCAGTGTCGTCTATTCTGTTTAATCTGTGTTAGTCTCCACAGTCTCTGGAGTCTTGTCTCTTCTACAGGCCTAGAATGTAATTCCAGTTATCTTAGCCACTCTGTAAGACAAATTTTGGTATGCCCTTAGTGGCTCTAATTTGTAGATCTTCATCCAACACACACACACACACACACACACACACACACACACACACACACACGCACACACACACACACACACAGACACACACACACACACACACACACACACACACACACACACACACACACACACACACACACACCCC
Organism: Conus canariensis; assembly: GCA_033310375.1. Classification (NCBI taxonomy): domain Eukaryota; kingdom Metazoa; phylum Mollusca; class Gastropoda; order Neogastropoda; family Conidae; genus Conus; species Conus canariensis. Next base: position 1,363,998 of record CM065746.1, read on the forward strand.
ACACAACTAACAGCGCACAACCACACAGCATGCAGACAACCATACGAAGCGCAATTCCATTGCTCACAACCACACAACACACAACCAGCACAATCTCTGTAAAGACAACCAGTAAGTTCATTGAGGTACAACGTCTGCACCCACCCAGATCATGTGGCAGACGACCTGTTCATGCAACCACTCAAGGCACAAGGCAGCTTCACAGGTGGTAGCAGGAATCTGCTGCTAACTGGCCCCATTCCTTTCCCCGTGGACAGTTGTGTGGTCAGTCCAAGCACAGTGACTGTGTGTGTGTGCACAGAGTACGAAATGGACAACTCCAACAAGAGGCCACGGACCACCATCACGGCCAAACAGCTGGAGGCGCTGAAGAGAGCCTACAACGAGAGCAACAAACCCGCGCGCCATGTGCGAGAACAACTCAGCGTGGAAACTGGCTTGGATATGAGAGTTGTGCAGGTTAGTGATACCCCCCTCCCCCACCCCCCACCTTTCTTCCCCTCTTCACGCCCTCACACCATTCCTCTGATACAATCTATCATCAACATGAAGAAGTGGTTGTTTGTCTCGTCTGTTCCAAGCACACAGTCCCAATAATCCTTAGAACTGATACAATCTATCATCAACATGAAGAAGTGGTTGTTTGTCTCGTCTGTTCCAAGCACACAGTCCCAATAATCCTTAGAACTGATACAATCTATCATCAACATGAAGAAGTGGTTGTTTGTCTCGTCTGTTCCAAGCACACAGTCCCAATAATCCTTAGAACTGATTCAATCTATCATTAACATGAAGAAGTGGTTGTTTGTCTCGTCTGTTCCAAGCACACAGTCCCAATAATCCTTAGAACTGATGCAATCTATCATTAACATGAAGAAGTGGTTGTTTGTGGCGTCTGTTTCAACCTGGCGGTCTGTGAATGTGTTGGATTCATCAACAGACAGTAGATGCCGGAGAAGAGACATGGACTACTTCAATGCGTCAACGTTGGCAACACTCGTAACGAGACTGGCATAGTTCTGACTGCTGTGGAGACTCGCTCACCATTACCGTGTGTTACAGAGAGTTGAAATCGGCCGGTGTCAGTACTCAAAACAAAACAACAACAACAACAACAACAACAACAAACATGAGCGTGCGTGGTAAAATGTGATTAGAGAATCATAAAATTCACACATGATACTCTGGAGACCATTGACCAGTGTGGGCTCCCTGGCAAATACAAGGTCTGGTGTCTGCAGTTCATGCTGATACCAAAGCTCCTATGGCCTCTGATGATATACGACATCTGCACCAGCATAGTGGAGGCAATGGAAGCCAAAATCAACAAGTTCACAAGGAAATGGCTTGGTGTCCCACCCTGTCTGACTGACATAGCGCTGTACTGTCGCCAAGCAAAGCTGAAACTACCACTGAAATCCATCCTGGAGGAATACAAAGCAGGGAAGATCAGACTTCAAAGCATGCTGGAGGACTCAGGAGACAAGGTGGTAGAAGCAATCAAGCCCCAGCTGAAGACAGGCAGAAAATGGAAAGTTCAAGAGGCGATGGATTCTGCAAAAGAAAGTCTCAAGATCAGAGAAATAACAGGACACACACAGACCAACAGACAAGGACTGGGGTGACCAAAACTGAATGGTGGTCAAAGGCCAAAGGAAAAGCCAAAAGAGACATGATGATTCAGGAGATGAGAAAAGAAGAAGACCAAAAAAGACTCCAAAAAGCAGTCCAGCAGAGCCAGCAAGGGCAATGGACAACGTGGGAGAATGCACTCCAAAGAAGTCTCACTTGGAATGACATTTGGCACATGGCCCCTCTCAGGATCAGCTTCATTCTCAGATCTGCATATGACCTTCTGCCCTCAAATGCAAACCTGGTGAAGTGGGGGAAAACAGACGATCCTGCATGCCCCCTCTGCCATGAAAAACAAACAGTGGAGCATGTCCTAAGCTCATGTAAAGTAGCCCTGGCTCAAGGAAGGTACACATGGAGGCACAACCAAGTGCTCAAAGAGATTGTACAAGTAGTCTGGGCTAGTACCAACACCACAAAAGGGAAAATCAGGACTCCAAAAGCACCCGCAACATTCTTCACGGCAGGAGGCAGCAAATCATGGCCAAGAACAACAGTGCCACTCGAAACATGCAGGCAGAGTCTGCTGGACGGGGCAGATGACTGGGAGTGCACTGCAGACCTCCCAGAATGGAAGAGTCACCCAGAGATCATCAGCAAGAGTGGCATGAGACCAGACATAGTAGTCCACTCTAAGTCAACCAAGCAGCTGATCATGATCGAGCTCACGGTGCCATATGAGAACAGAATGGAGGCAGCTCAAATCTACAAGACTGAAAAGTATGCTGATCTGGCAAACAGCCTGAGGAGAGAAGGCTATCAGGTCAAAGTCCTCACTGCAGAAATTGGAGCTAGGGGGTTTGTAGGAACGTCTGCATACAGCCTCATGAAACAGCTCTCAGTTGCAGGGAAGGAAAAAACCAGAGCCCTGAAAGCAATGGCAGAAGCGGCAGAGAGGTGTTCAAGCTGGATCTGGTCAAGGAGGAACAAAAATGAACTTCATAAGGCTTAATTTCCCTACAAATATCAGGTGTCCCTGTGGCTCAGTGGTTAAAGCGCGAGTCATTAAGTGGAAAATGAGCATGTCCAGAGGGTCATGGGTTCGAATCCCAGCCATGGCTCGTCCCAAGATGGGAAAAAAAAGGGGCAGCAGAGGGACATCCGGAGTCATGAACCGGGTGTGGCCCAACCCCCCTAGAGTGTCAGGAGATAAGGGCCGAAACACTTGCTTGAAGGGGGCTTCTCTTCTGAGGATTCTCTGCTGCCACGCTCTCCACGAGTTTCTTTCTACTGTGTGTGTGTGTGTGTGTGTGTGTGTGCGTGTGTGTGTGTGTGAACAAATTTACCCTGCTACAAACTCGGTACTGTATATGTGTAAAGACTAATCTTACATTAACAACAGTAGCGTGTTTGTGTTGAAATTCACCCTACACTATACGTGGCACACAGACACATCCTACATTATAAACAGTAGTGTGTTAAGTGTTGAAATTCACCCTACTCTATAAACAGCACAGCGTATACACACATCCTACATCATAAACGCGTCTGCTTGTATACCAATACTGCCTCTGTGTACGAAAGGCACTCTAATCTATGACTGCTCTTTCGTCATTCCTCTTTCGTTCATCCATTGGTCCTCAGGTGTGGTTTCAAAACCGACGCGCCAAAGAGAAACGGCTGAAAAAAGACGCGGGAAGGCAACGCTGGAACCCCTACTTCCGGCAGATCAAGAGAGAGGGGGACCCCGATAGCTCACAGAGTGCTGACGACCGCTCCGATGATGGCATGACTGACAGCTCCTTCCATGGTCAGTTTCTTTCCGCTGTTTCTTTGGAGGAGCGTTCCAGCACCACGCCGGGCCCTCCAACTTCTGCGCCCCCCCCCCACCCCCCCCCCCTCCTTCCCCTTTGCCTCCCCCTCCGCTTCCCTCTCGTGGTTTTTCTCCCCCATTCTTCTTGCTTCACCTTACCTATCTCATCTGAATTTCGCTCTGACTGACTTTCCATCTCTCTCTGTTCGTCCCATCCGCTCTGTCTGTCTGTCTGTCCGTCTGTCCGTCTACATGTTTGTCTATCTGTCCGTCTATCTGTCTGTCTTTGTTTGTTTGTTTAGTTTTACGTCTTTTCACATGGTGTGTTTTTAGACGATTGTAATATTTGTAAATGATACACATCAAGAGGACATTGGTATTATTATACAAATGAAAACATAGTTAAAAATAAAGCTTAAATCTTTGAACATGAACAACATAAACAATGTTTGCTTCAAAAATACTGAAATCTCATACTAATGTGCCAACAGCACTGCGAAGTAAATATTTTGATACGTTAGCCAAAAATGAATGATTTGAAGTTAGAGTCTTAAAATCATCAGCTGTAGGATTATTTGGTAACTGAAAATTGGGTAGGTACTGCCACATTATGGGACAGTTAAATAGTACATGAAATGTCAAAAGTTTTTCCCCACATATGCATTTTGCAGTATCAGCATATCTGTCTGTCTGTCTCTCTGTCTCTGTCTGTCTGTCTGTCTGTCTCTCTCTCTCTCTCTCTCTCTCTCTCTCTCTCTCTCTCTCCCTCTCTCTCTCTCTCTCCCTCTCTCTCTCTCTCTCTCTCTCTCTCTCTCTCTCTTCTAATGGAACGAGGCAGGTGAGGCGTGAAAAATAGTTTTTAAAAAAAGGAAAGAAAAACAATGGAGTGAACAGGGATCTGAAGACGTTGAAACATGTGACTGTCAGCTCCAAGTGTAGCCCATGGCTGACGTTGAAACATGTGACTGTCAGCTCCAAGTGTAGCTCATGGCTAACGTTGAAACATGTGACTGTCTGTTCCAAGTGTAGCTCATGGCTGACGTTGAAACATGTGACTGTCTGTTCCAAGTGTAGCTCATGGCTAACGTTGAAACATGTGACTGTCTGTTCCAAGTTTATGTGACTGTCTGTTCCAAGTTTAGCTCATGGCTGACGTTGAAACATGTGACTGTCTGTTCCAAGTTTAGCTCATGGCTGACGTTGAAACATGTGACTGTCTGTTCCAAGTTTAGCTCATGGCTGACTTTGAAACATGTGACTGTCTGTTCCAAGTATAGCTCATGGCTGACGTTGAAACATGTGACTGACTGTTCCACGTATAGCTCAAGGCTGACGTTGAAACATGTGACTGTCTGTTCCAAGTATAGCTCAAGGCTGACGTTGAAAGATGTGACTGTCTGTTCCAAGTGTAGCTCATGGCTGACGTTGAAAGATGTGACTGTCTGTTCCAAGTATAGCTCAAGGCTGACGTTGAAATATGTGACTGACTGTTCCAAGTGTAGCTCATGGCTGACGTTGAAACATGTGACTGTCTGTTCCAAGTATAGCTCAAGGCTGACGTTGAAATATGTGACTGTCTGTTCCAAGTATAGCTCAAGGCTGACGTTGAAACATGTGACTGTCTGTTCCAAGTATAGCTCAAGGCTGACGTTGAAATATGTGACTGTCTGTTCCAAGTATAGCTCATGGCTGACGTTGAAATATGTGACTGTCTGTTCCAAGTATAGCTCAAGGCTGACGTTGAAATATGTGACTGTCTGTTCCAAGTATAGCTCATGGCTGACGTTGAAACATGTGACTGTCTGTTCCAAGTATAGCTCAAGGCTGACGTTGAAACATGTGACTGACTGTTCCAAGTATAGCTCATGGCTGACGTTGAAACATGTGACTGTCTGTTCCAAGTATAGCTCATGGCTGACGTTGAAACATGTGACTGTCTGTTCCAAGTATAGCTCATGGCTGACGTTGAAAGATGTGACTGTCTGTTCCAAGTATAGCTCAAGGCTGACGTTGAAATATGTGACTGTCTGTTCCAAGTATAGCTCATGGCTGACGTTGAAACATGTGACTGACTGTTCCAAGTATAGCTCAAGGCTGACGTTGAAATATGTGACTGTCTGTTCCAAGTATAGCTCAAGGCTGACGTTGAAATATGTGACTGTCTGTTCCAAGTATAGCTCAAGGCTGACGTTGAAATATGTGACTGTCTGTTCCAAGTATAGCTCAAGGCTGACGTTGAAACATGTGACTGACTGTTCCAAGTGTAGCTCATGGCTGACGTTTCCAGGTGTAGCTCATTTCAGTCCTAGCTGTACCTCATGTTTGTCAGTTCCAAGAGTAGGTAGTCTTCTCTTCTTCTTCTTCTTCTTCTTCTTCTTCTTCTTCTTCTTCTTCTCGAACACTCAGATGGTGATACCAGTTGCCCGCACAAACGTCCGCGAGGGAAGTAGGGATGTCTTTCAAACTTGACACTAGCTCCCAGGAAACAAGAAGTAGGGATGTCTTTCAAACTTGACACTAGCTCCCAGGAAACAAGAAGTAGGGATGTCTTTCAAACTTGACACTGGCTCCCAGGAAACAAGAAGTAGGGATGTCTTTCAAACTTGACACTAGCTCCCAGGAAACAAGAAGTAGGGATTTCTTTCAAACTTGACACTGGCTCCCAGGAAACAAGAAGTAGGGATGTCTTTCAAACTTGACACTAGCTCCCAGGAAACAAGAAGTAGGGATGTCTTTCAAACTTGACACTAGCTCCCAGGAAACAAGAAGTAGGAATATCTTTCAAACTTGACACTGGGCTGTCAGGAAATGAGAAGTAGTGATATCTTTCAAACTTGACACTAGCTCCCAGGAAACAAGAAGTAGGGATATCTTTCAAACTTGACAGTGAGGTGTCAGGAAATGGGAAGTAGGGATATCTTTCAAACTTGACACTACCTCCCAGGAAACAAGAAATAGGGATGTCTTTCAAACTTTGACACTGGGCTGTCAGGAAATGAGAAGTAGGGATATCTTTCAAACTTGACACTAGTTCCCAGGAAACAAGAAGTAGGGATGTCTTTCAAACTTGACACCAGTTCCCAGGAAACAAGAAGTAAGGATGTCTTTCAAACTTGACACTAGTTCCCAGGAAACAAGAAGTAGGGATGTCTTTCAAACTTGACACTAGCTCCCAGGCAAAAAGAAGTAGGGATGTCTTTCAAACTTGACACTGACCTCTCAGGAAATGAGAAGTAGGGATATCTTTCAAAGTTGGTTGTTGTTTTTTTCTAGTTGCAAAATGAGACGACTGCAGGCGGAAATCTAATCCCTGCCCATCTTTCAGCCTTTGCCCCATTTTACCCCATCTCTCTCTTTTCTTCAGCCTCTCTATGCCCCCCCCCCCCCCCACTCCTCTCTTTCTGTGCCTCTCTCGCTCTCTCTCTCTCTCTCTCTCTCTCTCTCTCTCTGTCCTTGTCTCTGTCTCTGTCTCTGTCTATTTGTTTATCTATCTATCTATCTATCAATCTCTTACTCACTCTCTCATCATCATCCCCCTCCCCTCCCCCACCCCCCGTTTTTGTACTCCCAGTTCTTATGGAACAGGGAGTACTTTACAATGGGAACGAAGAAATGCTGTCTGTGTGATTCGCTCCAGACAAAACTGCTGGGCCGATCTTTCTGAAAATTTGTAGGTATGTTCATTATGGGTCACGGATAATGCCAGATGTTTTAGTTTACCAGAATAACCGTTACTAACGGCTATAACGGCCCAAAACTGTTTTTCTTCTTTATGGAATATCTCAGAAAGTACTTGGACCGATTTATAAGCGGTTTGGATTATCTTGTGACAAATCGGAGCCTCTTTCCATGTGTAAGTGATGTAATGCTGAAAATCTATTACACAACCGTTAAAAACCGTTAATTTACCGTTATTTCTTGTTATATAGGTGGATTTTAATTAAATTTGGTATATAGAAAGGTTATCACACACAAATGGCACTTCTATATATATAGTGTTTTAAAATTTGACCGTTAAAACCGTTATCTTGACATATTGTCCGATCTGGATGAAATTTGGTAGGCACATAGGCTTTAGCCCAGTGGGGACTAAAATACCAGTTTCAAAAGTGCACCTCGGTAAAATAACCATTAAAACCGTTATTTTGCCGTTATTTCTTTTATATTGGTGGGCTGCAGCTGAAAGTATGTCCTGATTTCATAGATCAAATATTCCTGACAATACATGTCTTTTCCTGTCTTTTGGTACATTTTCCTTACCTTATAGGTATTGTCTATGAAACCCACTGAGACTTCGAGAGGATTCAGTGATTTATTTAACTTTTCTGATAAGTTGAACAGTTCAACTTAGAGACATTCCTTCGTCACTCGCAGAATGCGTTTGCCGCGTGTGATTATCTTTTCTTTACAAAATAGAGGTACGGCGATCGCCGTGACGCTGTACCTGAATACACGGCCATGTAACACAACATAGCTAACAACCACCATAATCAACTTTTGTTTTGAACTGTATTATAGAACCAAACAATCCAGCTACCTGTATACATATCAATAACGAAAGCTGTATATTTTTATTTGACAAATATCTATGAAAGTGCTGTATTTGGCGGATTTTAAAATAGCTTTATATTTATTAACTGATTGGTAGATCATGGGTATTTTCACAGTAAACATGCTCTTGACATGTACACGCGTATTCAAGATAAAGTAGGAGTGCGTTTATATGCTTTGCATCTTGTTTTCCTGTTAAGATTGTTTTGTCTTTTGTAATGTATATGAGTGTGTTTTATTGTGGAAACTACGCCTTCAAAAGGATGGGTAATTTATGTGAACTAAGTTTCTCTCTTTTTTTTTTCCTCAGCGACTTTTCTCAGTTTGCACCATTTTCCGTTACTGTTCTTAGTTACAGGAACCTGTTAAACCAAATCGTGTAAGCTTGGATGCTCACGATTCCACATCTAGTCTGATTCTTGTATTTGCGGCTGTTCTGATAAAGAAAGGAGACGCCAACCGTGGACAGTATCATGATTTCGTCCTTGAACAATTAAGGACTAGGGGACATGCACAAAAGAAGAGATGTGTTCCATTAATTGAAACAAAAAAAAATCCATTGCCCCCAAGACACTCATTTTACAAAAAATCAGAAAATATGTAAAATCCGAATGGAGAATTGAATGGTTCTTCGCTTCATTTTGATCAAATGCGAGAGGAGCAGTTGGTTTTTTTCCCCCAAATAACTTTGAATTTAAAGTAAGAAATGCTGACCAAGTCAAGACCGGTGATTTCATGATTATGTCTTTCACTGCGATAGAAAAAGAAATACATTTGATCAACGTCTACGGCCCAAATAAAGATGATGTTAGCAGATGAAATTAAGTTATAAGAATCATAAAATCAGTGCAAAGGGTGATTCGAGTATTGCGGTGGATCCGCATATTGATTGTTATAATTATACACGAGTTGATAATCCTAAAGCTAGAGAAGAACTACAAAAAATGGCTGAGGAATGTAGATTAGCTGATACTTGGAGGGCAAACAGTGAATGTAGACAGCAGTTCGTTACAATTGGAGAAAGTTAACTGCTTTAAAGTAAAGAAACTCGATTCTTTTCTATGGTCAGACTCTCTGTTTCGTATAGTATCTTAGAAATTCTGATATTCTTCCAGGATACTGATCTGATCACTCCACTGTAATATCAACCCTAAAATTTGACAAACGAGGAAGTTTATGATTTGTTTGGAAAATTAACTGTTCTTTGCTGAGGGATACAAGGTATGTAGAAGAAATAAACTCAGAAATTATTGACGTTACTAGTGTTCATGCACCTGCCCATTACGACTAAACAACAATAAAAGACGTCACTAAATCTGAAATGCTAATTGAAATACGTGCAAAACAACTGCCTTTGCCACCATCAAAAACCAGAAAAATGAGAGAACATGAAAACAAATTTATTAAAGACATTGAAACATCAGAACATGCAAAAAATAAAACTGAAACTGAAATTGTACTGCTTAAGGAAATGAATAAAGAAATAGAAGCCGTTCAAGACGAGAGAATAGAAGGAGTATTGCAGAGATCAAAAGCAAGATGGATTGCAGAGGGCGTGAAGGTGTCAAATATTTCTGTAATCTCGAGAGAAGAAGTTACATTCGCAAACAGATGACAAAATTAATAACTAAGATGGAAATACCATTGAAAACCAGAAAGATATAATGGTGGACGTTAAATGTTTTTATGAAAACCATACGAAGAAAAGAACGTCGAAGATAGCGAAATCTGGAATCTTTTGAAAAAAATGTTCCTAAATAATCGGAAGAAGAACAAATCATTAGAAAGCGGCATTTAACACAAAATTTTAATTTCTCAGTTTGCCGATAATACATAATTATTTAACATTAGAGATAAAACTTCATTTGAAAAAAAAAAAAAAAAAAACTATACTTCTACTTGGCCACTTTGGCAGAGTGTTAGGACGCACATGAACAGTAGTAAAACACAAGCAATGTAGTTAACAAGCAAAAAAAGATCACATGTAAGTTACTGTCCTTACTTGAAAATGATATGGAATCCTTCTTGATTCCAGATGCTAAACATATGGTTCACTCAAGATCTAATAGAGTGTGAAAGTATGAACTATAATGAACAATTTCCCTTAGTCAAAATACTTTTTAAAATTTAGTGGCAAAGAACCATTATCCCAATAGACCAGGTAACTGTCTTCAAATCGCTTGTTTTGTCCAAATTAATGTACCGATGGATATTATTTCCAGACCCACCTGACTACATTAAAAAAAAATCTATTCAAACAATGAAACAGGGTTGACTGAATATACCTGACATAAGAAAATATATAAATTTATGCCTTGAAACTATTATGGATTCGTCAAGGTCAGACCACAAATCATAAAGGGAAATGCAAAGCAAGAAATATGCCTGTTACTTTTCAAGTCGAGAATCTATGGTCAGCTTTAGTTTTAAGAACAAAGACATGAGCTCTTTTAGACTTTTATGTGGACAACACATTATTACAGAAAATATTTTCGACTCTATTATGTTACCAAACAATACTTATATATATATATATATATTATATAAATAATACATATAATGTACAATACATATAATAATATGATGTTGTGTGTGGCGTGTGTGTGTGTGTGTTGTGTGTGTGTGTGTGTGTGTGTGTTGTGTTGTGTGATAGAAAGATATCCATCAAAATCAACTGTCTTCAGACACAGCTGAATGGAAATCCAAGATAGACAATACAATTCAAATGTTAATAATAACGCGGTCTAGTTTACTAAAAATGGAATGTAATAGACCTATTGCTTTTCACTGTACAATGATATGTACATCAAACCATGTGTTGTAACGCAGAGTCAAATGTTTTACGCTACATGCCCACTTATACATGTTTCTTTTTTCGTCGCTTAGCTTGTTACTTGTTAATCATGTTGTTATTGTCACTATTATTGTTGTCGTCGTTGTGATACGGTTATCATTTTTTCCAGGGTTACGCTACACGCCCCCCCCCCCCCCCCCCCCCCACCCTCTTCTGCTTTCGTCCCCTACCCACCCCCTGTCTGCATTTCCAATCTTCTTTATTACATGCGGTTGAGTTATGATTTCTTGAAGGAAAAATGCATTACAATGTTTATTTTAACAATCTAGCAGAGTAGAGAAATTTAGTGACAGACATCATCTCTCACAAATGCATTACAATGTTTATTTAACAATCTAGCAGAGTAGATAAATGTAGTGATAGAGACCATCTCTCCCTAATGCATTACAATGTTTATTTTAACAATCTAGCAGAGTAGAGAAATTTGGGATAGAGATCATCTCTCACAGTCCCCTCTGGATATCTGTCTTGTTCTCACAGAATGTCCCTTCTGTGCTCGGTCTGTTTCCTGCCGTGTGACATATCCCCCCTATTCTTCCGTGCTTTGTACTATGTTTCCTGCCGTGTGACATATCCCCCTCCTATCTTCCGTGCTTTGTACTATGTTTCCCTGCCATGTGACATATCCCCTTCCTATCTTCCGTGCTTTGTACTATGTTTCCTGCCGTGTGACATATCCCCTCCTATCTTCCGTGCTTTGTACTATGTTTCCTGCCGTGTGACATATCCCCTCCTATCTTCCCTGCTTTGTACTATGTTGTTGTTCCTGCCGTTGACATATCCCTCCCATCTTCCCTGCTTTGTACTATGTTGTCTGTTTCCTGCCGTGTGACATATCCCCTCCCATCTTCCCTGCTTTGTACTATGTTGTCTGTTTCCTGCCGTGTGACATATCCCCTCCCATCTTCCCTGCTTTGTACTTGTTGTCTGTTTCCTGCCGTGTGACATATCCCCTCCTATCTTCCCTGCTTTGTACTATGTTGTCTGTTTCCTGCCGTATGACATATCCCCTCCTATCTTCCCGTGCTTTGTACTATGTTGTCTGCCTGCCGTATGACATATCCCCTCCTATCTTCCTGCTTTGTACTATGTTGTCTGTTCTGCTGTATGACATATCCCCTCCTATCTTCCGTGCTTTGTACTATGTTGTCTGTTTCCTGCCGTATGACATATCCCCTCCTATCTTCCGTGCTTTGTACTATGTTGTCTGTTTCCTGCCGTGTGACATATCCCCTCACCTATCATTTCCCTGCTTTGTACTATGTTGTCTGTTTCCTGCCGTGTGACATATCCCCTCCCATCTTCCCTGCTTTGTACTATGTTGTCTGTTTCCTGCCGTGTGACATATCCCCTCCATCTTCCTGCTTTGTACTGTGTTGTCTGTTTCCTGCCGTGTGACATATCCCCTCCTATCTTCCCTGCTTTGTACTATGTTGTCTGTTTCCTGCCGTATGACATATCCCCTCCTATCTTCCGTGCTTTGTACTATGTTGTCTGCCGTATGACATATCCCCTCCTATCTTCCCTGCTTTGTACTATGTTGTCTGTTTCCTGCTGTATGACATATCCCCTCCTATCTTCCGTGCTTTGTACTATGTTGTCTGTTTCCTGCTGTATGACATATCCCCTCCTATCTTCCCTGCTTTGTACTATGTTGTCTGTTTCCTGCTGTATGACATATCCCCTCCTATCTTCCGTGCTTTGTACTATGTTGTCTGTTTCCTGCTGTATGACATATCCCCTCCTATCTTCCGTGCTTTGTACTATGTTGTCTGTTTCCTGCTGTATGACATATCCCCTCCTATCTTCCCTGCTTTGTACTGTGTTGTCTGTTTCCTGCCGTATGACATATCCCCTCCTATCTTCCCTGCTTTGTACTATGTTGTCTGTTTCCTGCCGTATGACATATCCCCTCCTATCTTCCCTGCTTTGTACTATGTTGTCTGTTTCCTGCCGTATGACATATCCCCTCCTGTCTTCCGTGCTTTGTACTATGTTGTCTGCCGTATGACATATCCCCTCCTATCTTCCCTGCTTTGTACTATGTTGTCTGTTTCCTGCCGTATGACATATCCCCTCCTATCTTCCCTGCTTTGTACTTTGTTGTTTGTCCTGTTTCCTTCCACACAGCGCGTCCCCTCCTTTCTTCCGTTCTTTGCCTTACATTGTTTGTTCTGTGTCCTTCCCAATGACCTATTTCCCTGTTTCTTCTGTCTTCCACCCCAACAGGGAGTCTGGACGACCTGGACCAGGGCTCTCACGGGCTGATGGGCCAGGGCCGTCTGTCCGGGGACCTCTTTCACCTGGAGCACGACCAGTCCCTGGGCCCACCACTCCACCCTGCGGGCACCCCTCCCGCGGACTCCTGGACTTCTTTCGGTCCCGGCCTACCTCCCGCCGGTCCTTTCATGGGGCGGAACTCCCCGGGAGGAGGTCCTCCGGGACTGCCACCTCCCATGATGCCGCCCGTGGAACATGGCCCGCCCATGGTGGTGTTGCCCCGTCTGTTGCCCCCTGAGGAGGGTGGCGTTCCCTCCCAGGGCTTCATGGACTACCCTCCGGCGTCCTCCCACAACCACGTGGAGGTGTATTGAGAGGGGAGACAACCACAGTTCTTGATGGGAGACTGCTAGGGGGGAGACACTGGGAAAAAAAAGTGTGAAGACAACAATGACGTAGATTCTTCGGGATGTTAGTAATGTGACGACATCACCACTTTCCTCAAAATGTGTTCTGTGAAAAGCTTAGTGCGGCTGATGAATTCTTGAAAGGTAAGAAGACAAACGGACTCTTCAATGCCTCGTGATATGTGCTGATGTTTCCCCCAGACTGATGGGGGTGGTGGATTCAGTTACATTGCATCAGCATCGTGCTTGAAGTTGGCGTACAACTTGAAAAGAAAGAAACAGAAATTGAACGAATTAAAAACGTGTAGCATGTGTGACGTTTCCATGAAGCATCTGCGGCAACTGATACTCATTGTTCCTGAGAGACAAATTGTGCACTGAATTGTCCGCACTGTTCACGACACGCGCACGGTGTGATCACCACAGGCAATGACAATACATGGAAGATGTGCAGGACGCCAATCATGTGAGGACCATCGTCCAAGTTGGTGACAGATACGAAGGAGGTGTCTATGGATGTTTTTTCGGTCTCCATACGTGTTTTGTCAGAGGGCAGAAGGGCAGGAGGGAAGGGTAACACTGTCGGCTCGTTCAAGAAGTTTGAAAAGGGGGGGAGGGGGGGGGGATCCTACACTGCATCCAGCCACCACTTACACAGATTGTTTTAACTCAGTAGAGTCATGCCGGAAACGGTATCCCAACACGTCTACCTACTGTTGATGTGTTCGATGAATTCGTCCCACACGGATACTATTTTCAAATCATGTATTAAGAAAAATATCAACTCTACTGCAATCAGGCCAGATTAAGTTTTTCCCCTATCCGCTGAAAACAATTTCATCTCTATACATACAGCTGTTGATTCCTTTTTTTTTTCTTTCCTCTGTAAGTCTGCACAGTCTGTGCGACTTGAGGAACAGTTGTATCCCCTTTCACCCTGTCTGCAACTCGATGGAGTGTAAGACCTGTTTAACTTTGCCAGAAAGAAATATTGAACAGTTTTCAGAGACCCATACAATATTGCCCAGTATGAGACTGTACATCAGACAATATTTCGCAGTATGAGACTGTACATAAGACAATATTTCCCAGTATGAGACTGTACATAAGATTTCTCAAACTAAATGAGAATTTACCGAGATGCAGCAGAACTTGGATGTAATCAATCGAAATGATCACCAATTATAACGTATAATGTTATGAACAGAAGAGATTCATTACCGCTAAGATTTGATCATGTGCAGCTTAGAGTATCCGGACTGTTAACACACTTGTGGACAATAGGTTAAGGATGACCAAAGGCCTGGAGAGTTGTCCATCGCAGCATGTGGTCGGTCGATTTGTAGACTGGTCAGCACACACTGAAAACACTTTGTTGACTACTTTATAGTAGATCGCTTTAAGTGGTTTTAATTCAGTGGATTGTGGTGGAAACTGCACTGGCCGATCTGTAGCGGGGGGGGAGGGGGGGAGGGGGGAGGGGGTTAGTACTCTTTACTAAATCCCTTTCTGTTGAGAAGCGTAGACGATTCTGACGGTCTGGGTGGAGATATTATTCTGGTTGTATTTCGTTTCAAACGATGCTAATGATCATAACAAGTATAGCCGTCTTCGTCATCATCACTGTGTTACTGCCCGAACTAACACATGACAAACAAAAATGCAGACGAAACACAAACAAAGGTACAGGGGAAAAAATACAGAAAAATGGTAAAATTTCACTCCGGCTTGAAAGACACCTTACCTAATAGTTTCTACAGAAAACAAGGACAGACAACATTTCCAGACGGTCATATCGCAAGCTACACGAATGTTGGCCATTGTACTTACGTGCACTTCTTGGCTGTCACAGTTTTGTTCTGTTAATCTAACATCAGCTGAGGTTGTTTTTTCTTTTCGTTTGTTTGTTGGTTTGTTGGTTTGCTTGTCTCGTGTCATTGAATGAACAATTAACCCTTTTCACGTCATTGAACGAGTAATTAACCCTTTTCATGTCATTGAACGAATAAGGAAAATGAGTCTCAGCACTATATAAAAACCATGTTCCCACCTCCACCCGTCTCAGAGAATTTAATCCCCTCCACTTTCTCCCACCAACCCCCGTCCTCCTCTCTCTCTGTCTCTTCTGTCTCTGTCTCTGTCTCTTCTCTCTCTCTCTCTCTCTTCTCTCTCTCTCTCTCTGCATGTTGTATAGCTGCGTGAGGTGATCGTCACGCACTGTGGTTGTTCAAAAGTGTAGTGCGTTTCGTCTTCTGTCTTATGTTCTTTCGCTCTCCTTTAAATTCTGCTTGTTTGTTACTCTTTATTTTCTTCTTCGTTATTTACTTACGTGGAATGAATGCAAATGTATTACGATAATAAATATTTTGTCAAAAGAAACATGAAAATATACTAACGAAGGGGGGGGAGGGGGTGAATATAATAACTATGACAGTTCGGGAAAAGGAAATTAAGAGGGGACCTTCAAGCTACCAAAATTTCGCTTTTTAGTTCGAGAACCGAAATGTAGTCCTTTCATCTCACTGGGAGTATGGAGAATAACAAATCAACAATACGGGACAGCAAAAACAAACATTTTTTATCCTGCACATACACTCAAAAATGATGACACTATCGGTATTTAAAACGAAGGAGAAAAATGTCTGCATGTATACAAATTTCATGTTCCTTTTCACATAGGTTAATGACACTATTGGTATTTAAAACGAAGGAGAAAAATATCTGTATATATACAAATTTCATGTTCCTTTTCACATAGGTTAATGACACTACTGGTATTTAAAACGAAGGAGAAAAATATCTGTATATATACAAATTTCATGTTCCTTTTCACATAGGTTAATTACACTATTGGTATTTAAAACGAAGGAAAAAAATGTCTGTATGTATACAAATTTCATATTCCTTGTCAAATAGGTTGTAGGAGAATCGGCTGCACTTCTTTTCTCCTGCTGTCATTTGACAGACGTCATCAACACTCTCCGCTTACAATAATGAGTGGGAGAAGACCGCTGTCGTATCATGCTACGTTTCAGACACTCCGTCGTAACATGATACTCATCACTGATAAGCTACGTTTCAGACACTCCGTCGTAACATGATACTCATCACTGATAAGATACGTTTCAGACACTCCGTCGTAACATGATACTCATCACTGATAAGCTACGTTTCAGACACTCCGCCGTAACATAATACTCATCACTAATAAGCTACGTTTCAGACACTCCGCCGTAACATGATACTCATCACTGATAAGCTACGTTTCAGACAGTCCGTCGTAACATGATACTCATCACTAATAAGCAACGTTTCAGACAGTCCGCCGTAACATGATACTCATCACTAATAAGCTACGTTTCAGACACTCCGCCGTAACATGATACTCATCACTGATAAGCTACGTTTCAGACAGTCCGTCGTAACATGATACTCATCACTGATAAGCTACGTACGGAAGTCTGTACATCGCTGTTCAGTACGTCCAGAATTGCCAATGTGTATCACAGACACACACACACACATCACACCACACACACACACACACACACACACACACACAACACACACACGCACGCACGCCGCCGCACGCCCGCACGCACTGCACGCCGACAGCACACACACACCACACACACACACACACATACACACACACACAACACACACACACAAGCGCGCGCGCGCGTACACACGCACACGCACACATTCCCGCGCAGTTTCCAATGAACAATTACACACACACACACACACACACACACACACACACACACACACACACACACACACACCACACACACACACACTTGAATTTAGTCCTTTCAAGCTGTAGGAGAGCATAAATACAACAAATCAGGAAACACACAACCCCAACATTCCACTCTCTCTCTACCTCTACTCTCTCGCTCTCTCTACTCTACCCTCTCACTCTCTCCTCTCCCTCTCTCTCTCTCTTAAATCGGAATCCCACACACAAACATGATCACTGTTGCGAGACCATCAGTCTTGATTATTATGGTCCCACGTGATCACGGGCCTTTCGAACACATGATCCAACTGTGATCAACTGGTATAGTACAGACAGATGACGATATGACATGGGTAGTATAGTACAGACAGGATAGGACAGGGTAGATATAGTACAGACAGATAGGATAGGACAGGGTAGATATAGTACACGAGAGGATAGGACAGGGTAGATATAGTACAGACAAGAGGATAGAGGACAGGGTAGATATAGTACAGACAGAGAGGATAGAGACAGGGTAGATATAGTACAGACGAGAGGATAGAGACAGGGTAGATATAGTACAGACAGAGAGGATAGAGACAGGGTAGATATAGTACAGACAGAGAGGATAGGACAGGGTAGATATAGTACAGACAGAGAGGATAGAGACAGGGTAGATATAGTACAGACAGAGAGGATAGGGACAGGGTAGATATAGTACAGACAGAGAGATAGGGACAGGGTAGATATAGTACAGACAGAGAGGATAGGGACAGGGTAGATATAGTACAGACAGAGAGGATAGGGACAGGGTAGATATAGTACAGACAGAGAGGATAGAGACAGGGTAGATATAGTACAGACAGAGAGGATAGGGACAGGGTAGATATAGTACAGACAGAGAGGATAGGGACAGGGTAGATATAGTACAGACAGAGAGGATAGGGACAGGGTAGATATAGTACAGACAGAGAGGATAGGGACAGGGTAGATATAGTACAGACAGAGAGGATAGGGACAGGGTAGATATAGTACAGAGAGGATAGGGACAGGGTAGATATAGTACAGACAGAGAGGATAGGGACAGGGTAGATATAGTACAGACAGAGAGGATAGAGACAGGGTAGATATAGTACAGACAGAGAGGATAGGGACAGGGTAGATATAGTACAGACAGGATAGGGACAGGGTAGATATAGTACAGACAGAGAAGGGTATATGGGACAGACAGGATAGGAAGGGTAGATATAGTACAGACAGGATAGGGACAGGGTAGATATAGTACAGAGAGGATAGGGACAGGGTAGATATAGTACAGACAGGATAGGGACAGGGTAGATATAGTACAGAGAGGATAGGGACAGGGTAGATATAGTACAGACAGGATAGGGACAGGGTAGATATAGTACAGACAGAGAGGATAGGGACAGGGTAGATATAGTACAGAGAGGATAGGGACAGGGTAGATATAGTACAGACAGAGAGGATAGGGACAGGGTAGATATAGTACAGACAGAGAGGATAGGGACAGGGTAGATATAGTACAGACAGACAGGATAGAGACAGGGTAGATATAGTACAGACAGAGAGGATAGGGACAGGGTAGATATAGTACAGAGAGGATAGGGACAGGGTAGATATAGTACAGACAGAGAGGATAGGGACAGGGTAGATATAGTACAGACAGAGAGGATAGGGACAGGGTAGATATAGTACAGACAGAGAGGATAGGGACAGGGTAGATATAGTACAGACAGAGAGGATAGGGACAGGGTAGATATAGTACAGACAGAGAGGATAGGGACAGGGTAGATATAGTACAGAGAGGATAGGGACAGGGTAGATATAGTACAGACAGAGAGGATAGGGACAGGGTAGATATAGTACAGACAGAGAGGATAGGGACAGGGTAGATATAGTACAGACAGACAGGATAGAGACAGGGTAGATATAGTACAGACAGAGAGGATAGGGACAGGGTAGATATAGTACAGACAGAGAGGATAGGGACAGGGTAGATATAGTACAGACAGAGAGGATAGGGACAGGGTAGATATAGTACAGACAGAGAGGATAGGGACAGGGTAGATATAGTACAGACAGAGAGGATAGGGACAGGGTAGATATAGTACAGAGAGGATAGAGACAGGGTAGATATAGTACAGACAGAGAGGATAGGGACAGGGTAGATATAGTACAGACAGAGAGGATAGAGACGAGGGTAGAATATAGTACAGACAGGATAGGGACAGGGTAGATATAGTACAGACAGGATAGGGACAGGGTGAGATATAGTACAGACAGAGAGATAGAGACAGGGTAGATATAGTACAGACAGAGAGGATAGGGACAGGGTAGATATAGTACAGAGAGGATAGGGACAGGGTAGATATAGTACAGACAGAGAGGATAGGGACAGGGTAGATATAGTACAGACAGAGAGGATAGAGACAGGGTTAGATATAGTACAGACAGAGAGGATAGGGACAGGGTAGATATAGTACAGAGAGGATAGGGACAGGGTAGATATAGTACAGAGAGGATAGGGACAGGGTAGATATAGTACAGAGAGGATAGGGACAGGGTAGATATAGTACAGACAGAGAGGATAGGGACAGGGAAGGAATTTTACCTTAAAAAAAATGCAAGGATCCACCTTTTTTTCCCCTGATATCGGATTCGTTTTCCGGAGATAATAAATAGATGTGTGATTCCAGTCATAAGCAGCCTAATGCTATCTTCATATCATGTTATGTTCTGGGCACACAATCCAAACCTGAAATTCACCACTAAAGGCACTCACGCGGCAATAGTTTACCTCGGCGTTCGTGTCTCTCACTATCTCTCTTTTTCCTTGTCGGTGGGGAGTTTGTGAAGCTGCGTTGAGTCAGTTTCACAGTACGGTAATGTCAGGCAGAGTATTCCAAATGAACGCCCACATTGTTGTCATCACACTAGTTACAATTATTCTAGCTGACCAGTCCGCCTCTGACACTGATTTTCTTGCGATGATCGTTGAACAGTCCATACAAAGAGCTTCTAAATAAATGTTGTTCAGTCCAGGATTACATAGAGTCAGTTATTGTTTGCCCTACAAATTCAGTCCAAGGGAAGTGCCAAAAGCCTTTGACATGTAAATACTACAAGTTACACATGTAGCACAACAGTATTCTTGTGGCGTTAAATTAGCACCTGGCGTTAAATTAGGCACCTGATTTACTCTACGCTGGTTCAAACGGAGACTTGTTACATACCAGTTTCTCTATAAATTAAATGCATCGAAGCATTTTTTTTATTTGATCTAGATTTTTTTTTCAATTCAAATTTCGTATTTTCCCCCAGAATTACCCATTTCTCACAATCCAAAACTCACATCCATTTATTAACAAGAATTACTATCATTTTCAAAATAATCGTAAATAACAATAGAGGCAAGTTGCTAACAATCATTGATCTCTCTCTCTCTCTCTCTCTCTCTCTCTCTCTCTCTCTCTCTCTCTCTCTCTCTCTTGCGCACACACACAAACACACACGCATGCACGCACGCACGCATGCACGCACACATACACACACGAACGCACGCGCACGCACGCGCGCGCGCGCGCGCGCACACACACACACACACACACACACACACACACACACACACACACACACACACACACACACACAGGATGCTTCTTTCGCGTCCAGTCTAGAAAAAATACCCCATCCTTTGTATCTAGCTGGGTTAAAAATCTGGGGCAAAATAAAGCCTGTCTTCATGTTCAGGCTAGGACAAAATAAAGCTGGGGCAAAATAAAGCCTTCCTTTGTGTCTAGGTAAAGTGAGATACCGTCTGGAGTCCTTTGTGTCTGGGGTAAAGTTAAATACCATCCAGAATCCTTTGTGTCTGGGTAAAGTTAAATACCATTTGGATTCCTGTGCGTCTGAGTATTAAATACAATTTGGATTCCTTTGTGTCTGGGTAGATTAAATACCATTTGGATTCGTTTGTGTCTGGGTAGATTCAATACCACCTGGAGTCCTTTGTGTGTGGGTAAGATTAAATACCATCTGGAGTCCTTTGTGTGTGGATAAGATTAAATACCATCTGGATTCCTTTGTGGTTGGAGAAGGTTAAATACCATCTGGATTCCTTTGTGACTGAATCAGGTTAAATACCATCTGGATTCCTTTGTGACAGAATAAGGTTGAATACCATCTGGAGTCCTTTGTGGCTGAATAAGGTTAAATACCATCTGGAGTCCTTTGTGACTGAATAAGGTTAAATACCATCCGGATTCCTTTGTGACTGAATAAGGTTAAATACCATCCGGATTCCTTTGTGGCTGAATAAGGTTAAACACCATCTGGATTCCTTTGTGATTGAATAAGGTTAAATACCATCGAGATTCTTTAGTGCCTAAATAAGGTTAAACACCATATAGATTCTTTAGTAACTGAATACGATTGACTACAACTGGATTCTTTAGTGTATGGGTAAGGTTAAATACCATCGGGATTCCTTTGTGACAGAATAAGGTTAAATGCCGTCTGGATTCCTTTGTGACTGAATGAGTTAAATACCATCTGGATTCCTTTGTGACTGAATGAGTTAAATACCATCTGGAGTCCTTTGTGGCTGAATAAGGTTAAATACCATCTGGATTCCTTTGTGACAGAATAAGGTTAAATACCATCTGGATTCCTTTGTGACTGAATGAGTTAAATACCATCTGGATTCCTTTGTGACTGAATGAGTTAAATACCATCTGGATTCCTTTGTGACTGAATAAGGTGAAATACCATCTGGATTCCTTTGTGACTGAATAAGGTGAAATACCTTCTGGATTCCCTTGTGACTGAATAAGGTTAAATACCACCTGGATTCCTTTGTGTGCCTAAGATTAAATACCACCTGGATTCCTTTGTGTCTGTGTAAGGTTAAATACCGTCTGGATTCCTTTTTGTCTGTATAATATTAAATACCACCTGGATTCCTTTGTGTCTGAGTAAGATTAAATACCACCTGGATTCCTTTGTGTCTGTGTAAGATTAAATACCACCTGGATTCCTTTGTGTCTGAGTAAGATTAAATATCACCTGGATTCCTTTGTGTCTGAGTAAGATTAAATACCACCTGGATTCCTTTGTGTCTTCGTAAGGTAAAATACCATCTGGATTCCTTTGTGTCTGTGTAAAAATTAAATACAGTCTGGATTCCTTTTTGTCTGTGTAATATTAAATACCACCTGGATTGCTTTGTGTCTGAGTAAGATTAAATACCACCTGGATTCCTTTGTGTCTTCGTAAGGTAAAATACCATCTGGATTCCTTTGTGTCTGTGTAAGATTAAATACCATCTGGAATCCTTTGTGTCTGAGTAAGATTAAATACCATCTGGATTCCTTTGTGTCTTCGTAAGGTAAAATACCATCTGGAATCCTTTGTGTCTGTGTAAGATTAAATACCATCTGGAATCCTTTGTGTCTGAGTAAGATTAAATACCATCTGGATTCCTTTGTGTCTTCGTAAGGTAAAATACCATCTGGAATCCTTTGTGTCTGTGTAAGGTCAAACATCTGACGCTGCCAGGACAAAACGAACGTTTCCTTCATGTGCATGCTAAAGTAAACCGACGTTTCGTTTTGTGCCCGTCCGAGATAAACCAAGGTTTCCCTTTGTGCCTATGCTAGGATAAACCATTGGCATTCTTAGTATCCTGCTGGGTTAATGAATGCTTTCCTTCCTGTCTGGGCTAGGATGAACTAATGGTTTTCTTCCTGTCTGGGCTAGGATGAACTAATGGTTTTCTTCCTGTCTGGGCTAGGATGAACTAATGGTTTTCTTCCTGTCTGGGCTAGGATGAACTAATGCTTTCCTTCCTGTCTGGGCTAGGATGAACTAATGCTTTCCTTCCTGTCTGGGCTAGGATGAATTAATGGTTTCCTTCCTGTCTGGGCTAGGATGAAATAATGGTTTCCTTCCTGTCTGGGCTAGGATGAACCAATGGTTTCCTTCCTGTCTGGGCTACGATGAACCAATGGTTTCCTTCCTGTCTGGGCTAGGATAAACCAATGAACCGATGACTGATTTCCTCAGCAGTGTAGTTTTATTTATAGTATTGTTATTGTTATTGTTGTTGTCATTTTTTTTTTCGACTCATGTGTGTAACGAAGTGAATCTATGTAATCTCCCTGTTTCGCGCGCGCGTGTGTGTGTATGTGTGTGTGTGTGTGTGTGTATGTGTGTGTGTGTGTGTGTGTTGTTGTGTGTGTGTGTGTGTGTGTGTGTGTGTGCGCGTGTGTGTGTGTGCGTGTGTGTGTGCGTGTGTGTGTATGTGTATGTGTGTGTATGTGTGTGTGTATGTGTACGTGTGTGTGTGGTGTGTGTGTGTGTGTGTGTGTGTGTGTGTGTGTGTGAATTTCAAACATTGGCTTTTCCTAGCAGTTACTGGTAGCAGGCCAAACCCTGGCAAAATAATGACTGTCGATAAGATCTTTCCTTAAAAATTGACATTTTCTGCAAAACTGTGATCAGTCACATTTATTGCTTGATATACTGATAAAGGTCTATCAAAGGATAATTCAGACAAATATTGCAACCAACATCACATGTATTTAAAATAATTCCATTTAATTTCTACCGAGCAGAAGAAGCGGTTTACATACATGTCTTACTAAGTATGGACTGGCGATATGTAAATATGTCTTGCCAATTATTGATGAATACGAGTGAATCATTCATAATGGATCAATGCAAGTGAAGCCACATGAAAAGCAGTAATTAAAATACCGTACTTGTTTTCACAATAATGGTAGCAAAATAAAGAAAAAAATGAAGAAAAAAAAAAAGAAAAAGAAAAGAAAGAAAGAAAAAAAAAGAAAAAAAAAAAACCCAGAAATATCATCAATTTGCCTTTGTGGTTGTTTCAAACACAACTGCACCTAATTCAGAAGGGGGGTCAAGTAGACTGTACGTCATAGTTTTTGTAGCTACCCGATGACGTCGAATATTTGTGGAAACAAGTCATTGCTAAAACGTCACCGTGCGGAAAGAACGACGCCCTTGCTTCAAATTACGGCGTACCGTATGCATCCATCCTCCTCTTCCTAACAAAAATGATACTCACAGCCTGTCCACTTGCAGGCGTGGTGTGTCCTCATCGTAATCCCTGCTTGAATAGAAAGAACCATCTTGACGGGGTCATGTCGATGTGACCAAGTGCCGTTGTGACGCAGGTGTCGTTGCGACCAAGTGTCGTTGTGGCTATGATTTTCAGCATTTTACCAAAGAAAGGTAGACTTGCCGATGTGACCACATGCCTATGTGACCACATGCCGTTGTGAGCCATTGGGTCACAACGACATGTGGTCACATCGGCATGTGGTCACATCGGCATCGGCATGTGGTCACATCGGTATGTGGTCACATCGGCATCAGCATGTGGTCACATCAGCATGTGGTCACATCGGCATCGGCATGTGGTCACATCGGCATGTGGTCAAATCGGTATGTGGTCACATCGGCATGTGGTCACATCAGTATGTGGTCACATCAGCATGTGGTTACATCGGCATCGGCATGTGGTCACATCGGCATGTGGTTACATCGGCATCGGCATGTGGTCACATCAGTATGTGGTCACATCAGTATGTGGTCACATCGGCATGTGGTTACATCGGCATCGGCATGTGGTCACATCGGTATGTGGTCACATCAGTATGTGGTCACATCGGCATGTGGTCACATCAGTATGTGGTCACATCGGCATGTGGTCACATCGGCATCGGCATGTGGTCACATCAGTGTGTGGTCACATCGACATGTGGTTACATCGGCATCGGCATGTGGTCACATCAGCATGTGGTCACATCGACATGTGGTTACATCAGTGTGTGGTCACATCGGTATGTGGTTACATCGGCATCGGCATGTGGTCACATCAGTATGTGGTCACATCGGCATGTGGTCACATCAGTATGTGGTCACATCGGCATCGGCATGTGGTCACATCGGCATGTGGTCACATCGGCATGTGGTCACATCGGCATTTAATATTGACTGACACAGAAGGAGTGACTGTAGTTTTTGACCCCAACATATACCATGCTGGCTTAGGCTTGTCGACACCTTTCCTTTCGCTGTTTCTCATGACTTGCAGTGATAAATAAAACGCACGCGGAATATGAGTCCACCAGGCAAACTGCCTATCTTAGCGGTTGTTTCGTACTGTTTCGATTTTAAGATAAACTCGATGAACAATCAAGACCATTTATCCATTACATATGTTGGGGTGTGGGAAATGAACTACAAAATATATCAAGGGTAAGGTAACAAGCGTTACAGAAATAGGAGTTTTCACCAATAAGGGATTTCCCCACATTGCGACAGGTGAAGGTAGATATGGTTTCTGAATTAAGTGTCTAGTTCAAAATACAGAAAAGAACCTGACAGGTACTGATGGTGACAGGGTCCGATATTTCTACCAAAGAGGTGACAGGGAAACATTTCCATTGCATGTGAAAGAAGTTCGCCAGTCAGGCAATGACTCATTTCACTCATTGCGCGCGGCGCACACACACACACACACACACACACACACACACACACACACACACACACACGTGCTTAATGAACGAATGTCAGCCAGTTACTAACACTGATTTTACTATGTTTTTCACTGGATGCAGAATTCTGAGCCTGACAATGTCACTACTGCAGTTCACTGATGACGTTATTTCATTCCTGTCCTTTCCTTTCAGATTATATACCTTTTTCATCAAATGTCTTCCCTTCTCGCTTTTCCCGATTTTGCTCTCTTCTTCGACCAGAATCAAAGGTAAGATTTTGTCTGTCTTTGCTTTCTTCTTGTCCTTCAAAATATGTCATTCCCATTCTTCTGTTTCCTTCCGCCATGGTGCAGATCTCACTGGTTTTTTTTTTTTTTTTTTTTTTTTTTTTTTTTTGACGAGATTGTGACCTCCCTTGTGTTCTGAGTCTAATTCTGTTGGTGATATGTTCGTTGCCGTGTGTGACATCGATGGCATTTCTTTCTAACGAGTGGACTCATCGTGACATGCTGATGGCATTGGTTGGCCAAAATCTTGTGGCGGAAACTTAAGAGATCTGCATGTGGATGGTGGTTTAGTTTGGTTTTGTATGGGTGTGTTTGTTCGTTTCTTTATTTGTTCCTGAACATTAAATACTTATATCGCGTTTCTTGCACACCTTTTTGGGCCAATAAACATTATACATATCCGTTTGCCTGCGTCTCTCTCTCTCTTTTCTCTCTCTCTCTCTCTCTCTCTCTTTGCCCTGTCCCATCAGGTCGGTATGGATCGTCCGTCATCAAGTCACCAACCAATCGTCCATATTTGCATCGTTGATCGTTGGCCTGAGAAGGGCAGGAACTGAACACTTGGACTTTCAAAACAAAGACCGGGGACCGGAGTTAACATTGGTTCTGACTCCATTCCCCATACAGTCCTTCGAATGAGACGATAAACCGAGGTTCCGTGTGTGAACGCACGCATAACATCATGCACACACGTAAAATCCCATCACCAACTTTCGGAAGAGAAGGCCAGTTTGGCCGTTGGTATGGATGACACGTTATGCATAGCTTGCACCTTCCCCGAAGCTGGAGTATGGCTGCCTTAATGGCGGGACAAAAACGGTCATACACACAAAACTCCACTCCCTTTATTGGGTAGATGGGATTAATCCTTACCTGTCTTTTCAGCCTGCGTAAGCAGAAAAAAAGAAAAAAAAGAAAAAACAAACAAGCAAACAAACAAACAAAGATGGATTTTTCGATGTTCTTGACTCGCTGATACTCTGACGCCAACAGCTATACACAGCGAAGGCGTATGTTTTCCGTAAATATAGTCAATCCTGACCAAGATTTTTTTTCTAACATTATTACACGTAAACACACTCATAACTCACATGGGCCTTAGTGTATACAAAGCATCAGCATTAGACACAATCATTTCCGCTGAGGTATTCCATTATTCTTTTTTTTTTTTTTTTTTTTACAGAAACTCATCCGAAATCGCTAAATTCATTAATGCATTTTTTAAAATGGTACTCATATAGTGTATATTCAGAAAAAAATTTTTACAAAGTACTCACTGTTGACGTCACTCATCACTATCAGAGACTAGGTGTGCGTTTGAGCGAAGATGATGTTCGACTGATTCTATGCAACCAACACTGGTGAAGAAATAGGAGGAACACGAATACACACACACACGCACACACACACATACACGCGCGCGCGCGCGCGCGCACACACACACACACACACACACACACACACACACACACACACACACGTACACACACACACACACACACACACACACACACACACACACACACACACACACACACAGAGAGACATACATGCGCACTCTAAGTTAAGCATATTTCTCCGGGGCAGGGGGGTGGGGAGAGAGAGAGAAAGCAAGTCTACGACTGTAACCAAAACACCAAACAACACACACACACACACACACACACACACACACACACACACACACACACACACACACACAACAAAACACACACAGACAACAAAACACACACACACACACACACACACACACACACACACACACACACACACACACACACACACACAGCGGACGAAAACACCCACTCTTCAAAATTATCCTTTCCGTTCACCTTCTAGCAGTATTGTTCTGGGGACATGCCAGTCTTCGTAATGCACACGCCAATGACGCAGACTGACCTTACGTTGAATTACCCAGCTTAACCTATTCGATCACTCATCCACCCAGTTGGACCTGCATAGTCAGTCAGACTAAACGTACGATCTTTGGTCAGACTAACACCAGCGTGCAACCGACTTGAACATTCACCACATCATCTCCAAACTGCTCTCATTGCCTGTGAAACTTCGCTCATCCACGCACGCACCCACACACGCAAACGCAGAATCATGTTACTCGTTTTCTGACATGTTATACGAATAGATTCATCATACGGGTTTTATTGGATAAAACGGGCAAAGATAAAGCAAGATACCATGCTGATGCAAGGGAAACAACCCCATAAAGTCTCGTCATTATTCTACACAGGGTTGTGTCCCTTTCCCACCACTCGAGACCGACTTTTTACCTGTTGTTACGTCTAAAAAGAATTGAACTCCTGTTCCAAGATACGTCAGTGAGCGGGAGGTAACCACAAGAGCCTGGGTTCTGATCTCTCATTCAATCAATCTGGACAGAAGAAAGGTCGACTCCGGTCACAAGTTCAAATCTATCATCACACAAATAATTCACAAATCGATTGCTCAATGACCATGGAAACGGTCCCCAAACAAGAGCGTGTCCTGAAACGGTATTACTTCCAAATCCTATCTTCTCTCTCCCCAACTCCCTTATTCTCTCTGTATTTATGGATTATGACATCGACAGTTCAACAAACACGGGTGGCTTAACCCGTTCATCACCGTGCAATATTCTAGAATGTTCCAGAATTATTTCTGAAAGCTGCTGACACTTTCTGCATTGATTCCAGCCCTTTGAAGAGACCTGCGGCACCATTACGCGATTTGTGCATGTCTCATTTGTTTTTTTTGTGTTTTTTAATCGTCACATTAAGACTTAACATGTCACAAAGCAAACTCCAGATATGTAGATCCGAATCGATCGAAAATAATCTTAAGTCGAACTGTTTGTAACATAACATAACATAACATACATGGTGCAGAAATTCATTACATGGCATGTGCACGATTAGAATACGCATCAACTTTACAGCATAACAGGAGAACGTAGTATGAACGTGAGGTATGATTAGGAACGTCACAGACACTCCCTCATCCCTCAAACCTCTAATCCACATTTGCACGGATGTCTTTTGACTCTAACTCTCAGTGTTCCACCTTCCACCCCTCCCCGCTTTACTTTCCCTCCTCCCCCACCTTTGTCTCCCCCTTCCCACCACTTTCCACCTCCCACTTCCTTCTACCGACGCAGCAGGAACACAATTAGAAGTTCAGCAAAGTAACACCCACAGTATGTCAAATCAAACAGGTGAACGAACGAGTGAATACATGAATAAATGAATAGAAGAATAGATACGTAAGCATGAGTAGACTCTATACATAATTACGTAATTAAATAGACAAATATATGAAAAATAAATCACGACAAAAATGACTAAACACTGAGCAACAGATAAAGATAAATGACATATCACAGAGCAACAAAAAGAATATTATCATAAAGCACTTTTTTGTTGGTATATTGATAGATAGATGAATGGATGGATGGATGGATGGATGGATGGATGGATAGATGTATAGATATATGTATATATCTATATCTATCTATATTTTATGTTTTATATCTATGTTGTGTGTGTGTGTGTGTGTGTGTGTGTGTGTGTGTGTGTGGTCTATATATTATATATATATATATATATATATATATATATGTGTGTGTGTGTGTGTGTGTGTGTACACACACGCGCGCGCGCGCGCGCAACCACGCACGCACACACGCACGCACACAGGCACCCACGCACACACCCACGCACGCACACACACACACACACACACACACACACACACACACACACACACACACACACACACACACACACCGAGCTTTGATCTTTGATATCTCTAATTAACTTACCACCTTCAATCTTTTTTTCAAGCGTTGTTCTGCGTAGATTCGATGCCAGTAGTACAATTCCTTATTAGGGTTTGCAAACCGAATGCAGATAACATTTTTCTTAAAGGAAATGTGTCATTTAGCTGATATCATGTTATGGAAAGGAACTGACTCAGCATTCTTTTTAGATTCCTTCACATTGTGATATCCTGGGTAATGAACTCAATGACATGTGCGACAAAAGGTGCTAGAAATGAAATGCATGCACAACTTTCTGTACTTTCACCTTACAAGAGTCATCAAATTGTAAGACAAATGGCTTCGGAGTGTTCCAGAAACAGTCAGAACAACCTTCGTTCTCATGTTTAAACAAAAGATTGTCAACTTTTCAGTATTGATCATGTCAAAGGCGCCTAACACCTGTAATTTCGTGGTACGTATCGATCTAGATACTTCGTTTCCACGTTTTATCGATTGAAACTACGTGTCTCAGAACTAACCACAATGCTTCAACAAACAAAGCAAGACATTATGTTTTGTTTGATGCTGTGCCTCTTAGGACATGTCTATCATGTTTATCAGGCATGTCTGTGGTTGATGCGTTGTTATTTTATACGAATCTTGTTTTTAAAGTTACCTCTTGTTTGATCTATAGTCCGGTTAGGTATTTTAATCTAAAAGACTGTACGACTGCCATACGCGATCCACAACAGGGTTAAAAGGTGAGCTACTAGACTGTTGGAAGATTCTAATGGAATGAATTATATCGAAAGACTGATGTACCTACACTCATTGAAAGGCAGAAGATTAAGGGGTGGTGTAATTGAAACCTATGAAATGTTCAGTGGTCCAAGTGACATAGATGTGAGCAGGACTTTTTAATTAACAAATTTTTACTAAACAAGAAATTCCGTAATATGAAGATAGGCCTACTATTTAACCTTAGTAAGAAGAAAAAAAAACAACAACAAAAAAGAAACCCTCACTTGCTAACAGAATTGCGCAGATATGGAATACACTTCCTGTTCAACTTAAATATGCATCAAATACTAATACATTAAACAAAAACAAACAAAAAAACTCTTCAAGACAGTGACCTAAAATATCATTAATTATATTTTGAGGTTGGTGATTTAGCACACATTGCAGCGCGCGATTACAACCACATAGATGTACGGAAAATCAAAACGGAAGGAGACTGTAGAACAAGACACGAGGCCTAGGCTGTATAGCCAGTCCCCCTATACTACTAGCCTGCTACTACTACTGCTACTACTACTACTGCTGCTACAAAGTATAAACAATTCAGTATTGATCCCACTCATCAGGCTGTCTATCTTTCACACCTCTTCCTCTTTGCGGCGTTCCAATTCACTCTTCTAGCCACGACCTTTTGTCTACATTTACTCTTCCACTGTGATTCCTTGTGCCGGCATGCGTGTATGCATGCTTGCGAACGTGCATGTGTGTGTGTGTGTGTGTGTGTGTGTGTGTGTGTGTGTGTGTGTGTGTGTGTGTGTGTGTGTGCGTGCGTGCGTGTGTGTGTGTGTGTGTGTGTGGCGCGCGCGCGCTTTATGTGTGTGTGTGTGGGGGGGGGGGGGGGGGAGTGTGTGTGGTGTGTGTGTGGGGGGGGGGGGGTGCGTGCGCGCTTTGTGTGTGTGTGTGTGTGTGTGTGTGTGTGTGTGTGTGTGTGTGTGTGTGTGTGTGTGTTGAAAAGTGTAGGACTGACTTTTACAGTACTCAATTCTCAACTCACATTTTTTCTCGCTGGAAGAAGATTATTGACTGTTGACAAACTTTATTCCCAAAGGTAACAGATACGGAAGAAGCCTTCAGAGTCTAAGGATTCTAACACATCAACATTATTTCGCAACGTAGAACTGACTATAACAAAACAGTGATGATTTATAATAGCATAAAAGAAATCACACACACACACACACGAGAGAGAGAGAGAGAGAGAGAGAGAGAGAGAGAGAGAGAGAGAGAGAGAGAGAAGAGAGAATAGTGTCGGTTGATAGAATCAACGACAAGCGGACACAGTGACACGCGGAGACAATAACACGCGGACACAACGACATGTTACGCGGTATGTCAACGGATTTTTAGTCCCGGTTGACGACTGAAGCGAGCTGCTTGCCATTGAATATGCTCCAACTGATCTTCGTCCTTCTTCAGATATACATTTGTAGCTACTGTTACACTTGCATTAAATTGACGATACTGGGTAAAATAACTTATATACGAAAATAAGGAAGCCACTCGCTCCCCACCCCCACCCGCTTCCTCCTCCTGTGTTCGTTTCTGTTTCGTACGCATGCGCATTGATGAGAATTGCCTCTTCATTTCCGCCCGCGTGAGGTGTAAGAAGTGTCTGGCTCACCGCTGTTCAAAATTTCAACAAAATTTTGATTACGTCGGCCAGAAATAGATCAGAATGGTGTGTATTTTTCGTTTCGCGCTTTGTGTGTGTATGTGTCTGTCTGTCTTTTTTTGTTACCGAATTGAGATTACTGTTTTCAATATCTTCGGACTGCAACTAGGGGGATCTCGAGTCCCGGCACGTGGACACTGAAGTTCACAATCTAATGTTGGTGCACTGCAAGACAAGAGGCATACGCAGATCGTTGCATTTTCCTTCTGCGACGTTATCAAACTCCATGATAATAGAGGAAGTTGTTTAAAGAAAAAAGTCGAGTGTTATTTTATAACATGGGCATGCAACCAGACCTAAATAAAATTGAAAAATAATGAGGGGACGCAAATACGCCGCGAGGCCTAAGGCCAAAAACCAGTCCCTACTACTACTACAACTACTTTTAACAGCGTGATCTTCTGCCACTAGTGCCAGCCAGATCATACTTCCA
Source organism: Conus canariensis (assembly GCA_033310375.1). Taxonomy (NCBI): domain Eukaryota; kingdom Metazoa; phylum Mollusca; class Gastropoda; order Neogastropoda; family Conidae; genus Conus; species Conus canariensis. The sequence continues at coordinate 1,396,644 of CM065746.1, forward strand.
CGAAACTTCAAGAAAACTAGTTGTTGGAAACGAACCTGTCTAGCAGCCCAACGAAGTGTAATGCAATCATTACCAAATGTGATGTACTTAATGAAAAATGGATGCCGAGTTAAGTTGTGGTATTTACAGCGAGATTGCCGCAGTCAAGTCCGAGACGAGAGCCAAAAATCCCTGGCCCTCCCACGGTCAGTTTGCCTGCTTGTACAGTTGGCGACGTCCGACAGTGATGTAGTTTTTACATGATCTTCTTCATCACTTTCACCACTTAGTACTGCTGTCTCTTTCTTGATGTGAAAAAGACTGGACAGAATCCCTGCCGGCAGACATTGACAGAATTTCTTCTGTCCACATTGGGCGTTTTTGATCCATTCTTATTTCAAAATCACGTGAAAAGATTGCGTTTTCGAACAAAACTTTCCCAAACAGGCCAAACCATAACAAGGGAAGCAACTCAATTGCCACCAAAAGTGCATAGTTTTAAAGCAAACAAGAGTTTTGTACCATAAACGACTTCTACTGGTACATATATTTCATCCCTGTGTGTTGCTGGCTGACTATACAAGTATACACATGTATAGTCGGTTCAGCCCTGATGTGGCCCTTGCGGTCGGCTGGGCTATAAGCAACATTATCTTATCTCGTATAGTCGGTTCCGGATGTGGTAAAGGCCGTTCACAAACAGCTGACAGGTCTATGTATATATTCTACAATTTCCCAGGCCGCTCTTTAAGATTAAAATATGATACCAAGGATAATCATTTTGTAGAAATTAGGGGCTCAAGTGTAGTGCACTTACCTCGTTTGTAAATTTTCAGGGGGTAACTGAAATGTTTATTGGGCGACTTTAGTTTATAAAGTAAGTTCTGCGAAAACTGTACTGAAAGCATCATACACACCACACACACACACACACACAGAGAAGCACATTGAGTGGTTTACACAAACACTGTAGTGAGAAAGAGAAATGAATATGAAAAGAGGAGTTAATGATAAAGTTCATAAAGCATTCAAGTTTACGCTAAACATTATTTTATTCACTGAATCCAGATTCCTGGTCCACTGTTTGTAAAGTGTTAACAAGTATAACTATGAGTAACATTTATTATAAGTGTGTGCACATGCACATTCACGATTTTAACAGTAGAAAATAGGAATCTGTTCTTGCTTTGTTTTGAATATAGTTTGAGTCATACTTCATATTTCTGATTATTTTTTCACTCAGTGTTGAAAAGATGTTCCATCATAAACAGTAGAGTGTATTTTTCTATGTCACAAAGGCCAGAATATCTCAGCTGCATGTGCTCGGGTGTGTGTGTGTGTGCGCGCGTGCACACGTGTGCATATTTTGGTTATTGTTTTGAGTTTGAGTAGATATCATGAAGTATTGTTATATGGAAGTGATCTTAATTAACGGTCATGGTGATACTGGGCCTCCCTATTGCGTGTCAAAACATTGTTACCCTTTGGTCTACAAGAAAAGAAGAAAAAAGAAAGAGGAAAATTGCAGCCCCACTGACAGTTTTTCATTCAAGTTGCATTGTTATAAAGCTTTCTTTTAATTTCAATATATTTATATTTCAGTTCTAAGGAAAGTTGGAAACTGACATCATATTTGTCTTGTTTTGACTTTTATTTTCTTGGAATTATCAGACTTTGTGTGTGTACACAATTACACGTTTTGTGTTTGTGTCGTAGATGCCAGCCATTAGAATCTAATTTAGATATGTTTTTGAACTAATTTTATTAATTTTCTGCACAATTATGAAGTAGCTGTTTGCATTTTTTTTTTTCTGATTGGGGTTTAAAAACAGTGAAAGTGCATAAAGGGAGATGACTTGGGGTGGGGTGCATTGTCTTCATCTTGGTGTACCTGTGGTTTTGATCTGTGTGCAGTGTTTGTGTGCACGGTTTTTTATCACATGACTGCTTCATTAATGAAATTCCAGCATAGTTTTTTTTTTTTTTTTTTTTTTTTTTAGAATATGTTTAAATCTGAAGGAGCCCTCTCTATATAGACCTGTATGTGTGTGGTTTTAATCTGAGAGTTAACTTCAGTGAGGTCCAGCGTCGCGGACTCCCGGCTGGGAGGTCGTGGGTTCGAATCCCATCAGAGTCATGTGGGTTTTTCTGCCTCGACCGGCTCCTACCCAGAGTTGAGTTTGCTGTGGACTCAGTTGGGAAGACTGGGACCACACAGTCGAGTTTCATCCACTTAATGGATGCGTTTCTGAGAGTGTTGCTCAAATTTCCTGACCAACACTGCAGGTGCCTGTATCTCTCGGGCCTGGTTGACGCCGGGATATATTATGAAAGGAAGCATAGAGTACAGCCCTGTCATGTAGTCTCAGACCGAAATGGAAATCCGTAGCATCATCGTAATCATCCTCATTCTCATCAATCAGCATAAAAAAAAAGTCTCAAATTCTGTGGCCCTTCATGCCCTGCTCTCATGGTGACCTCAATTTTGATGTCCTCTACACGTCTGTGGCCTTGGTTTGGTTCCGTCGGGGTCACCGGTAACGGCGAGTCCATGGGGGCTGTTGTTGGACGGACGTGGTGGCGCCCTCCGGAGGGACAGCTCACTCACGCCGGCTCCGCGACTAAGCAATTATTGTCGTCAGTAGGGGGCTTAGTAGGTGGTGTCCTGCGTATGTTAGATCAGAACAGGCGCCACTGAACACCACCGAAGTGACTCGGCAGCAGTGCAGTGTCTCCTCCGGTGGGTTTCCTCTTGATGACTTGACATTGCCTGCTCCCTGTGGATTGCCGGTGCCGGGGCTGCGGCGGGGCCTGACCGGGCTGTGGCTGTGGACGGGGTGTCGGAATGAGCGGTGTGGGTGCACTGCCTCTGAGGTGGCCAGAGGTTGGGACAGCAAAAAAAAAAAAAAAAAAACTTCAGTGAGGTCACAGCCGTGATTATGTTCCATTACAGTCGGCTGGGCAATGAGCAGCATTATCTGTCTGGCATCGGAAAGTGTAGCCCACTGACCACTGTTACTTTCTTTCTTCCTAAGAATATCGGGATGGAGGTATGACCATCTCCTGACCCTCTGTTCCAGCAGGATTTCTAATGCGTTTGATATTTGAAGCTATTTTATGTGTGTGTTGTACAGGAATTTATATTTTGACTGTGTTCACATGCATTTATGAAAATATTCAACACTGGTAAATAAGTAGTAATTTGAAAACTGATCAGCACCAGCATAATTTTAATCTCTGTAATTTCAGTCTGCCTACCCATCAAAAGGAGATCAGAAAGCCCGGCTGAGGATGCTCCTATCCATCGTATTCGCATTACTCTCACCAGCCGCAATGTCAAAAGTCTGGAAAAAGGTAAGATTATTTTTTAGTTCCATATGATTTTGTTATATAACTTCTTGCCATCCCCGCGATGATTAAAGTTATTGTAACACTTCAGATTTACATCTTCATTGAAAAAATAGGTCTGGCTACATTGTGAGATCCACAGATTTACCTTGATGAACAACCCTCAGTCAAAAAATATAAATAGTTACAATGTTCGAGAGTGAAATTACTGAAAAATGTACAGTTCTGTCATATATAATTGGTTCTAAGTTCATTGTTCAAGGGTTCACTGTTCAAGGGATTTGGTGAGTCAAAGTAATTTTTGTGTTTGAGTTACGTTTTGAAATATGTTATTCTGTTGATGCATTGATCCATGTTTAACCTAACCCAGGTTGCTGTGTATTGGGACCCAAGACTTGGATAGGCTTCACATTTATGTTTAGTGTATATATTTCCACAGAAATGTTGATAAATCAGTTATGACTATACCCATTTCTAGTGCTTTGCCATAGCCTGAATGTATATTTCTGTAGTTTCAACCATGTTACTGATCATTTCCCTATCACTGGAAATTCTGGTTCTGACAGTGAAAACCATAGTTTTCTGCCTGGGGTTCATGAACATCATCTGATTTGTGTGCGGTCTAGTGTGGGATCAGAGAATCAACCACGTCATGTCTTCTAAGTCAGTACATGAAAGGGTAGTTTGTGGAACACTCCTTGGATGTCTGTTGTGCTGACATCCTGCTTCCCATGATCTTCCGTTTGAAATGTCGAACTGCATGCGTAATAATTGTTTTGAAACAATTTTTTGGGTATTGCTAAATATAAAGCTGAGAAATGATAGTTTATGTTTGGGTGAAAGACAGTGTTATGGTATATTAGAAAATCAATCAAACTTTCTACATTTAATTAATTTTTGACTTTGTTTTCAGGCCACTTGTCACAGAAAAGAAAGGATCATTTTCTTTATCGCTTCTTTTGTTTGTTTCGCGTTATATCAGTTTGTGAAGCCTGCCTGTTTTGGGATTTATTTTGGTCCGCTGCAAAACATGAAATGCTTGTTTTGAGTACTGGTGATTTTCCATTTATGCATTTTCAGTTTATTTATTCCCAACATTGCCTTTCTTTTCAGCTTCTGTTTTTGTCTGATTATCATAAGATTTTTATTTACAGTGTGTGCAGATTTAATCAAGGGAGCAAAAGATAAACAGCTGAAAGTGAAGGGACCCGTGCGTATGCCCACCAAGATCCTGCGCATCACAACACGCAAGACTCCTTGTGGCGAGGGCTCCAAGACCTGGGACCGCTACCAGATGAGAATACACAAGAGAATCATCGATCTGCACAGCCCCTCGGAAATAGTCAAACAGATTGTATCCTTTTTTGCTACCTGTCAGTGACAATGGACTATTAGCGTGTGGCTTTTTTTTTTTTTTTTTTTTTTTAATGTTATTGTGATATTTTAATAACCATATCTTTCAAGTGGAGAGAATCTCTGTATGTGGATTTTCCTTCAGCTGACACAAAATGTCTCTTCCAGTTCATTTTATCACATAGTTTTGAGGGAGGCTCTGCTTCCACCCTACCAGTTTTTGTTTGCTTGTTTGTTACAGTCAAAGCCACTTACAATGAATCGCCGGGGACATTGAAAATTGCTTTCTTGTATCCGGCTTTCATTACAACCATTGTGCCGGTTGTAAAGATTTTCTATATGGTTGCCTTGTCATATCCGGCGTGACTTGTTTCTCTCTCCCTCTTTCTCTCTTTCTCTCTACCCTCCCCCTCTTTCCCCCTCTCCCATCCTCCCCCACCACACACACTATGTGCATGCCTGCAAAGACAGTAATGAAGCTGATTTCCTTGGCCATTATATACTGTAATGAAAATGATTTCAAGGTTTTATTTCCTCAGAAATATGGCTGTAAATTAACGGAAACAGACCACATAGGCCTATATTGCAGTTTGAAGGAGAAGGCTTAGAAACCGATAATAAGTAAAACAGGCAAACAAAATGCCCTGTATTATTCTGAAGACTTAAATAGAATGGGTTGTCAGAAGAAATTACACAGCACCAAGATTTAAAGGTGGGAGAGGGAAAGGGGGAACTGTTCATTTACTGTTGGTCACAGTTAGATCATTGGAGTATGCACTGGTATGGAAATACCAAAAAAAAATCTAAATGATTTTAAATTACACGCTGTCTGCTGCACTCCAGAGCTGTTTCTTGTGCTTGTGATAGCTTGACAAGAAATCACAATAACCAAAAATAATTTATGTCTAAATAAGGTTATGATGATTTCTTTTTTTTTTTTTTTTTTTTTTTTCTTTTTTTTCACTTTTCTCCGTCATTGCAACAAAAGTCATAGGTGTGTTATGATGTCTTAGTGTATGCAATCAAATTCAAAAGTTCTTTTTTATTAGCAGTACACATTAAGCCGTTTATATACAGTTGTTGGAATGGCAGTTATGATGTCTCATATATAATAATGTATAATACTTATATAGCGCATTTCTTGTTGTACAACTCAATGCGCTTACATCCACCATTTGCACTTATTCATACAATATTCATGCACACAGCAAAAAGAAAAAACACAATGGCAGACGCACCTACATGCATAAACTGTCTCACCGAACTAGTTGTGGAGGAATTTAAGAGAGATCTAGTCATCTACAGAAGAGAATAGGCTTTTTTGAAGAGGTAAGTTTTGAGCTGAGATTTAAAAGAAGAAAGAGTAGGCTGATTACGAAGGTCTTCAGGGAGGGAGTTCCAAATAGAAGGTGCTCTAAAACTGAAGGCTCTTTCGCCAACAGATTTCAGAGAACGCTTAGGGATTTTCAAAAGTTTTTGTGAAGAAGAGCGAAGGGTACGAGAGCTTTGGTAGGTGCAGAGAGAAGAAGAGAGATAGTGAGGAAGAGATTCATTGAAGTGGCGGAAAGCAAGAACTGCCAGTTTAAATTGCCACCGATACTGTATGGGAAGCCAGTGCAGTTCGATCAGCATGGGAGTGATGTGCTCACACCTCCTCCTCTTCAAAACAAGTCGTGCAGCGCTATTTTGGACTCTCTGCAGCCGAGCAATCTGTTCTGCGGGAAGCCCAGCATAAACAGAGTTACAGTAGTCCAATCTTGACATCACCGTGGCACAGACTAGCCTGACAGCTACTTCCCTGGATATAAAGCGTCGGATGGAAGCAATACGTCTCAGCTCTAAAAAGGATGAGCGACAGACTACAGATATTTGATTCTGCATGGTCAGACACTGATCAATGGTAACAGCAAGGTATTTGACAGAGTTACTGAAAGGCAATTCAGTACCATCAACAACCATTGACTCTGACTCAACTAGTTTGAGGCAGGAGGAGGTTCCAACGGGCATGACTTCAGTCTTTTCACAATTTAATTTAAGCTTATTACTTGTCATCCATTCCTGCACACTGCTGATACACCGAGACACCCCAGATTGAACAGAAACAAACTCGTCAGGTGTGCCACTCTTAGAAAGCTCAGTGTCATCAGCATACTTGTGAAAATCACAATCATGGTCCAAGATAACATCTGACAAGGGCTGTGAGTACAATGTAAACAACACTGGGCCCAATACTGACCCCTGTGGTACTCCATACAAAAGAGGTGACAAAGTAGACCTTACACCACCCACAACCACCGCCTGCGACCTATCTCTGATGTACGATTTGAACCACTGGAGAACTATCCCATCAACACCAAAAGTGACCCTAAGCCTTTCAAGTAAAGTAGTGTGATCTAGCGTATCAAAGGCAGCACTCAGATCAAGCAAGGCTACGAGAGAAACAAGTTTACTGTCGGATTTGCACAGTAAACAGTCCAGTACGCTCAATACAGCAGTCTCAGTGCTATGATTCTTCCTATAAGCAGACTGACAGGCCTCAAGAAGACCATGGTCTGAAAGATGAGTCTGAAGCTGCTTCAGCACAACTCTTTCAAGGATTTTTGAGAGGAATGGGAGGTTGGACACCGGTCTATAGTTCTTTAACTTATTAAGGTCCAGTCCTGGCTTTTTCAAGAGAGGTTTAACCATTGCCTGCTTAAACTGAGGAGGCACTATGCCTGACAAGAGAGATTTGTTTACAATGTTTGTAATCACGGGAATCAAATGAGAGGCACACCGTTTAAGGAGGGAAGTAGGGATGGGGTCAAGGACACAACTTTTGCTGGAGGATTCACTTATGAGATCCCCGATCAGTTTTTCATCCACAGGATTAAAAGTACAAAAAGGTGGTCCACAGTATTTATCGTAAACAATTGGTTGGGAAGGATTTGCATCAAGATTGTCACGGATGGTTTTGATTTTATCAACAAAGAATTCACTAAATTGTTGAGAGATTTGAGAAGGAGGAATGTTCGTGGGCAAACTTAATTTCTTTTGTTTGCCAAGTAGTTCACTTGAAAGAGAAAACAACTGCTTTGATGAAGAACAAGAGTCAATTTTATCACGGTAGTATGACTCTCTGGCATCCTGGAGGCAGTCCCCTGCCTCACACCTGTTCGCTGCAAAGATCTGGCGGTGGATGGTCAATCGGCTCTTTCTCCAGCGTCTCTCGCTGCGCCGGCGTTGACGTCGAGCAGCTCTCACGTCCTCGGAGAGCCAAGGAGCTGAGGGACGGTCAGTAACACACCTAGTCACTGCAGGCGCGTGTCGGTCCAGGATTTCCTGAAGGCCATCGTTAAGCACTTCAACTAATTGTGTGACATCTGCATTGCTTTGCTGCTTACGCATGCCCTGAGCAAAACTCTTGACCTCTTGGTCAAAAACAGCCACACACAATGCTTTCATGTTCCTAGACGTAACAAGTCTTTTCCGAGGAGGGGGTCTGGAGATCTTCAAACTACACACAACAACAAAATGGTCTGAAAGACCAGCATAGTCACGAACTTCATCCACAGAGAGAATGCTGTCTTCAATGTTTCCCACCACCCAATCAAGGATATGGCCATGTTTGTGTGTTGGTGTTTGAACAAACTGAGACAGGTTGTGATCAGTCAGTAGAGTCTTTAGATGAATCACTTGGCGATCTGAATAGTCATCATAATGAAAATTAAAGTCACCAAGATAACAAACAGTATTACGTGTAGCTGCATAAGAGGATAACAGATCTGGAAACTCCTGTAGGAAGGCAGAGTTAGACAGCATATTGGACTTCATATGGCAGAGTTAGACAGCATATGGACGTTCACAATCTGTGAAGCACAGAAAAGGAAGATTGTTGTCGCAGCTGGACGAAAAAAATATCCCTCAAATTATCACATTCACTGAAACAACAAAAGGATAATTGTTGCCACACTGGACAGAAAAAAATCCCTCAAATGTCAAACTCTTTGACGGAAGAGTTAAGACTGATTGTTCCCACAGCTGCATGAAATAAAAGGAAAACTCAGCTATGAACATGGAAGAGAGAGACCTCAAAAGGATAATTTGTTTTACATCCTTATAACACAGCAGTCCACACAAAGGCACCCAAGTACATGTACATGCAGCAGTTCTGTCAAACTTCTCATTTGATTCTTTCTGATAGGTCTCTGCACGTGCATCTACTGACGTTTATACTTCTCTTCAGAAGCCAGGATGGTTGCCTGTAATATTGGCAACGCAATCTCATAGTCTTCTGCTAATATCTTCTGTTTTGCTAGATTTCTTTCAACTTCTTGAATAATGTCAGTTTTTTGCTTTAGCTACAGATCTTTGCAACGTGCAGTCACCATTGTGAAATGGCCTGTTAAATCAAAACCTGACACCCTTCTTCCCCTTCACCCCACCCTCGTCCCCCCTAGCATCTCTTCTCCATGTACAATTGCTGAACTTGATCTGACGTGAGTCGACTGCCCTGCTTCGACAACCACAGCAATGGTTTTACGGGACATTACGATTTTATTGCTTACAAATTGCAGAAGTGAGGTGTACCATACAGCACATACAGTTAAGAAGATTGTGTACTTTTAATCGACCTGTGTAAGAAAATGAAACGAGCTTAGGAATATGCAGCGTCAAACACATGTATAAACGTGTGATTTGTATTTAGAGCAATGCAAAGAGAGATCTACAGTTCATGTGTTATGCGGACACTCCTCCATATCCCAAGAATAGTCAGCACCAGTATGAAGCAATGTATCGCTGCAAACTAAACAAACCATTTCCGAGAAATGGTTCCCGAACACATAAGTAACCACTTAGCTTTATCGGGCTTGAACTCGACACAGGGCCGAACACATGATTCGCTATAGTCAGTGACTTTGTTAATAACCGTCATGATCAACCGCTGGGAATCCCCAAACCATTTTGTTATAAGCGGCATTTCGTTACATCTGGCTTTGTTACATCCAACACATTTTTAGTCATGTAAAGAAGGAATTTTGCCGGGACCAACTTTTTTGCTTTGTTATATCCGGCATTCGTTATATCCAACTTCGTTATAGGCGGCTTTGACTGTATTTATGCCATGTATTTCCCTTTCTCTTTTCCTAAGTCTCTTCATCCCCATTGACACCTGTCCGTGTTTGTGCTCTTCCAATCAGGTAACAAAAAGAAGTGTAGATTTCTTGTTTTTACTGATGGTTCCATCCTTAACAGAAATGCAGACTTCCATCAGCATTGAACCTGGTGTGGAAGTGGAAGTGACCATCGCTGATGCCTGAAGGAGTTCAGGAATAGGCAGACATTTCCAGCCTGGACATGATTGCTCAGAGGGTCAATAAAGCTTGCGTGTGACCATTCAGTGTTTGGTTTTGATTTTGAAAAAGTGGAAGTGATTACAGATCGGAAGAAAATAATAGTAATGGAGTAAAAGTATATGATGGCATATTGAAAAAAGAAACACATGCAAACAGATATGTGGTGGTTTTATTAAAAGCAATTTTCCCACAGGATTTTTCCAGTGACAGCTGTGAGGATAGACTTAGTGCGTGCCACAGACTTGGTGTGTCAGATCATCCAAAGGCTGTGTGGATGGTAGGTAACTTGGTGTGTCAGATCATCCAAAGGCTGTGTGGATGGTAACTTGGTGTGTCAGATCATCCAAAGGCTGTGTGGATGGTAACTTGGTGTGTCAGGTCATCCAAAGGCTGTGTGGATGGTAGGTAACTTGGTGTGTCAGATCATCCAAAGGCTGTGTGGATGGTAACTTGGTGTGTCAGATCATCCAAAGGCTATGTGGATGGTAACTTGGTGTGTCAGATCATCCAAAGGCTATGTGGATGGTAACTTGGTGTGTCAGGTCATCCAAAGGCTATGTGGATGGTAACTTGCTGTGTCAGATCATCCAAAGGCTATGTGGATGGACTTAGTGCATGCCACAGACTTGGTGTGTCAGATCATCCAAAGGATATGTGGATGGACTTAGTGCATGCCACAGACTTGGTGTGTCAGATCATCCAAAGGCTATGTGGATGGTAACTTGGTGTGTCAGATCATCCAAAGGCTACATGGATAGTAACTTGGTATGTCAGATCATCCAAAGGCTATGTGGATGGTAACTTGCTGTGTCAGATCATCCAAAGGCTATGTGGATGGTAACTTGCTGTGTCAGATCCAAAGGCTATGTGGATGGTAACTTGGTGTGTCAGATCATCCAAAGGCTGTGTGGATGGTAACTTGGTGTGTCAGATCATCCACAGGCTGTGTGGATGGTAATTTGCTGTGTCAGATCATCCAAAGGCTACATCGATGGTAACTTGATTTTGCTCTTCCCTGTTCTGTGCACATGAAGATTGGTGCACAGCTAGACTGAAGTTATGTAGTCTGCTCAAAGCTGACCATTCACACGCTTAATCTCTTGGTGTACGAGCGTGTGTTTTGAACACTAGCTTTCATCAGTTCGTGTTCAAAAATTGATGCTTACATTTGACTTCTGTATCATAAATTGTTTTGAGACACAGTTTTCACTTTGGTTCCCTCAACATTCAAGGCAATGAGTTCATTGATCCACCACAATGCCTCAAGGAAAAATTGAGCAGATTCTCAATCCCCTGTGCCCAGCTGAAACTTACAGCTCAAACTTACATTTTTACATCAAAGACCTCTGCTAAGAGGAAACTGTTGAGTACTGATTACTCACAGGCCACTCTTTTCAGAACCACTGGTATCTTTCAGAAGGTGAAGACGCTCTGTGGCGCATTCCATGTGATTAAACACTCCCTGTGAAACTTGTTCTGATCAAGTGTAGGGATTTACCTGATGCCAGAGTAATGTTTAATGTTAAAGCAGAGTCCATGAAAACCTTGTCGGAGGCGTTCCTCTTGATGTGGTTTTTTAGATCATGCCAGAGATAGTTTTCATGTAAGATTTTGTGGAGGAAAAAGATGTTTAAGTAGTGTTTACATGTTTTTGAAAATGTTTTGATTTTTTAACAACTATGTAAGGAATTGATTTTGATGAGTTGACAGCCCTGATGCAGCCCTTCGCGATCGGTTGTCCCACAAACAACCTGAATTGAGAAATGTGGCCATTTCTGTTCAGCCGGTAAGATGTCACAAGTTCTACAAACAGGACTTAAATCACACAGTTGAAATGAAAACATCAAAAACTTTCTTGAGGGTTTTGTTTTCTTTATAGTCACTAAAAGGTGCCACAACTTATTCATATTGTGATTTTGCTTGAAAGTTTGTTAACGCTTAAGTTGTGCTATTCTGACAAAGTTTTCAGACACGCTGGTTATCAATCATTCAATATATTTTTCAAGATACTTCAATCTGCCATGTTGTGAGGTACTGTCTATCAATTACAGAGAACAGATCTAGTTGCAAAGTGAGGTGACTGCAGGCGGAAATTTAAACAAATTTGAAAAATTATTGATAAGCATTCGCCAAAAAACTTAGACAAACGAATCACAAGACAAAACATGACGCGTTTTGACCTCTTAGGTCTTCTTTAGGCAAGATACACAACACTCTGGACAAAAAAATGAACGAGCAATCACTTTATCTTCATTTAATTTGGCGCAAGATGGGCGTTGAATGAAAACAAGCCTGTCGGCAAGGAGACAGTGTGTGAGTTGAGGTAGTAATGATGATAAAAAATAATACTGATACGAATAATAATAATGATGGTGATCAAAATATTGAAAAAATAGAGAGGATTACTACCACTTTAGGTGATAATATGGCAATAACAGTTGTAGTATGGGAGAAAGGAGAGAAGTTAGAGGATTTTCATGCAGCATGGTTGCCGGGGCAACAATCTTAGTGGCGATGATGATGGTGATGATAATTGTTGTGATGGTAGTATCAATACTAACAATGGTATTGATAATAATTAAGATAATGCTAACAACAATAGTAATGGTAATGATAGCACTGATAATAAAAGTATTACACAGAAATATAATAAGATTTTTAAAAAAGAAAAGAAAAATGATAATAGTAATGATAATAGTAGTACTAATACTAATCTAAAAGGTATATTAATGATTATGTATATTTAAAGTTTTGATAATAATCAAGATTGTAACTATATAGTAATGACAGTGATGCTATAGGAGGCTGGAAAAGTGGTGAACTGGAATGCCAGAAATATTGTAAAGAAAAATGATTATATTAATAATAGTAGTAAATGTAACATTTGTAACAGTTATGAAGTTGTAACAACAGCTATACTGATAATAGTTAAAAAAGAAGAGAAAAAAATACATATATACACACATATAGGTATACATATCTATCTATCTATATATAAGTGGTAATGATGATAGTGATCATAATAGTAGTGATGAAGATAATGGTGATCTTAACACTAGTCGAGATAATAAGAAGAAAGTTGGTAGTTTTGTTTGTTTCGTTTTTTCTTTTTTTATGAAGATGATGATGACAGTGCTGATAGCGATGCGATGACAGTGCTACTGATGACAATCATAATAAAAGGAATATTGGTAATAGTAACAGAAGGTGGAAAGGAATAGAGGTGGTCAATTGGTGTAAGTTAACAGTGTCACTGGAGCAGGGAGAAGGTGGTGAGGATAAATGGTGTTAATGATAGTAACAGGGAGAAGGTGGTGAGGATAAATGGTGTAATGTTAATGATAGTAACAGGGAGAAGGTGGTGAGGATAAATAGTGTAATGTTAATGATAGTAACGGTGAGAAGGTGGTGAGGATAAATGGTGTAATGTTAATGATAGTAACGGTGAGAAGGTGGTGAGGATAAATAGTGTAATGTTAATGATAGTAACGGTGAGAAGGTGGTGAGGATAAATGATAATAAGATAATGTTGCTTATAGCCCAGCCGACCGCAAGGGGCCACATCAGGGCTGTCACCACGTTAAAATCAACTCAAGTCATTTAAAAAAAAAAAAAAAAAAACACCTTTCACACAGTGTGGTTTCCGCAAACATCGAACCACAGTTGACCATTTGATCCGTCTGGAATCTACGCTTCAGAACGCCTTTCTGAACAAACAACACGCAGTGGCTATTTTCTTTGACTTGGAGAAGGCCTACGATACCACTGGAAATCTGGGATACTTCATGATCTCCATGATCTTGGTTTTCGGGTCATCTTCCACTTTTCATTCAAAATTTTTTGGCAGAACGACAGTTTCAGGTCCGGGTTGGCACCACTCTCTCTGATGTTCATGAGCAGGAGTTGGGTGTTCCGCAAGGAAGCATACTGTCTCCTGCCCTCTTTAGCATCAAGATCAACAACATTGTTAAATCTGTTCAACAGGGTTCAGACTGCTCATTGTTTGTGGATGATTTTGCTGTTTACGCAACTGGAAGCCTGTACCCGAGTGTCCAACGCAGGCTCCAGCTTTGTGTAGATAAAATTCATCAGTGGGCGGATGAAAACGGCTTCGCTTTTTCTCCTACAAAGACACAGTGCATTCACTTCCATAATTTCCGTCAGTTTTTTCCAGATCCTGTAATTCAAATAGGGAAATCTCCCATTCCAGCTGTCAAAGAGGCCAAATTCTTAGGAGTTATTTTTGACCAGAAACTCAACTTTCTCAGCCACATTAAAAACCTCAGAACTTCTTGCCAGAAAGCTTTGAATATTCTGCGGGTCGTAGCACACACTGACTGGGGCGCTGATAAGAAAACTTTGCTGCACCTCTACAGAGCCTTGGTCCGTTCCAAACTGGACTATGGTTGTGCTGTGTACGGCTCTGCAAGACCGTCTTACCTAAAACTCTTGGACCCTATCCACCATCAAGGGCTTCGTCTCTTGTCTTGGAGCATTCCGCACCACTCCTGTGTACAGCCTGTATGCAGAGGCAGGTGAACCCTCACTGTCCAACCGCAGGCTGAAACTGTCTCTGAATTATTATATCAGACTGTTCTCGGAACCAGAAAACCCTGCCTATGACTGTGTTTTTGACCCTCCGTTCCAAAGTAAATTTGAAAACAACCCTAACTGTATTCCGCCGTTTGGTCTTTGTATGCAGCCTCACGTGCGGAATGCAGGTCTAGACTTAGGAGTTGTGTCCGATTTTTCCAAGTTTCCAGATGAGCCTCCGTGGACCTTTTTCACACCAGAGATTTGTTTTGATCTTGCAGCTTTTCGTAAAGAGTCTACCAGCTCTCTGGCATACAAGGCATTGTATTCTGACCTCTGTTCAAAATTTCCATCTTATCAGAAAATTTTCACTGACGGTTCCAAGTCTGAGGATGGAGTGGCCTGTGCAGCCTATTGCCCTGGGGCTCCTTCTCAGATACTGTTAGAACATATACCTCCAGATGCTTCTGTCTATTCCGCTGAACTTACTGCTCTGGTTCTGGCATTGAAGATAATCTCACAATCTAAGAAGAGGGACTTTCTGGTTCTGTCAGATTCACTGTCAGCGTTGGAGGCCATAGCTGGCCGCAACCTTCAGCACCCAGAACTTTTACACTTTTTTGAACTTTTGACCAAGTTGAAAGCGGATGGTTACAACATTATTTTGGCTTGGATTCCTGGTCATGTTGGCATTGGAGGGAACGAAATGTTTGATCGTTTAGCCAAGAATGCCACAAGAGAGAAACTGTCCAACATATATATCCCCTGCTCAGATCTGAAACCCAAAATTAACGATTATGTGAGAGACCTCTGGCAGGAGGATTGGAATACACAGACGGATAACAAACTCTTTCAGATCCGTCCAAACCTTAAGGAGTTCCTCCCATCTGCGTCTGGTGGTCGTAAAGAAGAAACAGTTCTGTGCCGGCTGCAACTGGAAGCCTGTACCCGAGTGTCCAACGCAGGCTCCAGCTTTGTGTAGATAAAATTCATCAGTGGGCGGATGAAAACGGATAAATAGTGTAATGTTAATGATAGTAACAGTGAGAAGGTGGTGAGGATAAATAGTGTAATGTTAATGATAGTAACAGTAGGTGAAAAGGAATAGGGATGATCAAAGAGTGAAAGGTTAACAGTATAGTTGGAGCAGGGAAGAGTGAGGTGGGGGGGGGGGGGGGGGGGGGACATAGATTTCTACACATCACCCCTCTTGCAACGCAAATAACTCATTTCAACCACAGTCAACCAGGAAATCAAACAATAACTTACCAAAGCGAGCCAAACTTCTCAAATCAGACACCAAACAACCCACTTTCTATCCACTCCCAAAAATACTCAAAAACAACACAACCCATTGTCTCTGCTTACCGATGCCCTACAGAAGGAACACATTACATTTACTCTCTCCTCCAACCCATAGTGCAACGTCTCCCCACATACCTCAAAGGCGCAACCCTCGCACTCGACATGATCACAGACCCCACTTTCCAACCCAACATCCTCTTAAAACCAGATGTTGTCTCACTGCACACTTCAATCCCTCATGCTGATGGACTGGAATGGGTTCAAACCCTTTTCATGACTAATGGCCCCCTGACCAACAATGCCAACCCCCAGCTACACTGGTAAAAAGTGGCAAGAGTTGCAGAATTAGTCCTGACCCTCAACACTTTCGAACTCAATAGCCACATTTCCTCGCAAACCAGTGGTGGTGTGATGCGAACCTGAAGTGGGACCATCCTGTGTCTGTCTTTTCATGAGACTTGGAACACCACCTGTACCTTTTCATATAAGATAGACGCCAGAGCTCGACAAAAGGTACATTGATTACAGCCCGGGAGCCACATCCATGCCAGAGCAAGATGTCCTCAACTTTGTTCAGACTCAATCCATCCATCAAATTTACATACACTCTTACTTTACTGATGACAAAAGGAATATGGGAGCTGGCAGACACTGGCCTGACTGATGACATCACTTCTGTGGAGTCTCCTCACACCTTCGGGTGTACCATTTTCATTTCTTCGTGAAAGTGGCTGGCACCTTTGCCTACCAGATCGTAAAAGGACTGTAGGAAATGGCAGACATCCTTATCGATGACGTCAGGGATACAGGGACTGCAGACATCATTCATTCCGTCACTGATAACAACAGAGATCACACACCATTCCTTCACTGATAACAACAGAGATATCAGACATCATTCCTTCACTGATGACAACAGAGATATCAGACATCATTCCTTCACTGACGATAACAGAGATAATAGACACCATTCCTTCACTGATGACAACAGAGATATCACACACCATTCCTTCACTGATGACAACAGAGATATCACACACCATTCCTTCACTGATGACAACAGATATATCACACATTCCTTCACTGATGACAACAGAGATATCACATATCATTCCTTCACTGATGACAACAGAGATATCACACATTCCTTCACTGATGACAACAGAGATATCACACACCATTCCTTCACTGATGACAACAGAGATATCACACACCATTCCTTCACTGATGACAACAGAGATATCACACACCATTCCTTCACTGATGACAACAGAGATATCACACACCATTCCTTCACTGACGACAACAGAGATATCAGACACCATTCCTTCACTGGTGACAGAGATATCACACACCATTCCTTCACTGATGACAACAGAGATACCACACACCATTCCTTCACTGATGACAACAGAGATATCACACACCATTCCTTCACTGATGACAACTGAGATATCACACACCATTCCTTCACTGATGACAGAGATATCACACACCATTCCTTCACTGATGACAACAGAGATATCACACACCATTCCTTCACTGATGATAACGGAGATATCACACACCATTCCTTCACTGATGACAGAGATATCAGACATTCCTTCATTGATGACAACAGAGATATCACACACCATTCCTTCACTGATGAAAACAGAGATATCAGACATCATTCCTTCACTGATGCCAACAGAGATATCAGACATCATTCCTTCACTGGTGACAGAGATATCACACACCATTCCTTCACTGATGACAACAGAGATATCACACACCATTCCTTCACTGATGACAGAGATATCAGACATCATTCCTTCACTGATGACAACAGAGATATCACACACCATTCCTTCACTGATGACAGAGATATCAGACACCATTCCTTCACTGATGACAACAGAGATACCACATCATTCCTTCACTGATGACAACAGAGGTATCAGACATCATTCCTTCACTGATGACAACAGAGATATCACACATCATTCCTTCACTGATGACAACACAGATATCGCACATCATTCTTTCACTGATGACAACAGAGATATCACACATCATTCCTTCACTGATGACAACAGAGATATCACACACCATTCCTTCACTGATGACAACAGAGATGTCAGACATCATTCCTTCACTGATGACAACAGAGATAGACATCATTCCTTCACTGATGACAACAGAGATATCAGACATCATTCCTTCACTGATGACAACACAGATATCAGACAACATTCCTTCACTGATGACAACAGAGATAGACATCATTCCTTCACTGATGACAACAGAGATATCAGACATCATTCCTTCACTGATGATAACAGAGATATCAGACATCATTCCTTCACTGATGACAACAGAGACATTAGACATCATTCCTTCACTGATGACAACACAGATATCACACATCATATCAGTACTGATTTAGCAGGCACCATTACGTTCCTAACGACAACAGGAATATTGTAACTGGCAGACACCGTTGCCGTAGTGTTAACAACAGTGATCTGGAAACTGATGGTCACCATTACCTGAATGATGACGACATTGATACAGAAACTGGTGGACACCATACATGAATGATGACGACATTGATACGGAAACTGGTGGACACCATTACATGAATGATGACGACATTGATACGGAAACTGGTGGACACCATTACATGAATGATGACGACATTGATACGGAAACTGGTGGACACCATTACATGAATGATGACGACATTGATACGGAAACTGGTGGACACCATTACATGAATGATGACGACATTGATACGGAAACTTGTGGACACCATTACATGAATGATGACGACATTGATATGGAAACTGGTGGACACCATTACATGAATGATGACGACATTGATGTGGAAACTGGTGGACACCATTACATGAATGATGACGACATTGATGTGGAAACTGGTGGACACCATTACATGAATGATGACGACATTGATGTGGAAACTGGTGGACAACCTTTTCAGTGTGCATGTAACTCACAAGCAGAGTCCAACGAATAGATCAACACTAATCAGTCATGCATTTGAGACATAATAAAAAATGGGAGATGAGTCGGTGGGGAGGGGGGGGGGGGTGCTTTAAATAACAATCTTACGGACAAGATTTTAAATCACACAATGTTATGGATAAGTTTTCCCTTCTTAAGACCAGTTGCGTTTGTTTAGCGGTTCGGTAAACCTTGTTTGTGGTGTTGTCCATCAGTAGGGTGGGGTGTGTGGGGGGGGGGGTGGGGGGGGGGTCAAGCGGAGGACGGAAACCTGGCTGAAGTTTGACACAGGGTAAAGAGCAGTCAGCACTCTTGGTTTCAGAAGGTTTAACCTAGTACAGTAGGGGAAAAAACCCTGCGAGTGTTTCTCATCCAGGTGGGGCTTGCCTTTTCCTGTGATTGTAAAGGCTTTCATTTTCCTGTCTAGTAATAAAAGAGGGCCGGGCCTCCTTTTCCCACGTCAGGCTGGCCCCGAGCGGCGGTGAGGCAAGCGAGAGAGTAAGGCGGAGACGTCAAATCTGTCGGCATGTCGCTCTTCTCTTCTTGGACATTCGGCGACGGCCAGTAGTTTCCCTTGGTCAAACACAGCCCTTGTCATGCTAATGACGCGATGAAAGCTTCTATAGTCGGTGATGTCTGGGAAGCTGAGAGGTTGGGTCTCTTAAGATTAAAGAGCGTTTCGTAGCGTGTGGATTGTACTGTCTTGCAGGAGGGAGAGCGGTGGGAGGGTGTGACCGTGGAGAAGCTGACGTACGACCGATACCTTATCAGACCCGGACACGGTGTGGGCATGAATGGCTGGGAAAGTAGCCACTGACAAGTGGCAAACAGCAGTCAGGCGTTAGCAGTCAGGCGTTTGCTGGGGGAGACGTGGGAACGCCGACTGTTGACCCAA
Organism: Conus canariensis; assembly: GCA_033310375.1. Classification (NCBI taxonomy): domain Eukaryota; kingdom Metazoa; phylum Mollusca; class Gastropoda; order Neogastropoda; family Conidae; genus Conus; species Conus canariensis. Next base: position 1,416,399 of record CM065746.1, read on the forward strand.
CTCCCGCTGAGGCTCTGGGAACTAGACATTCACTATTTTCACTAGGATCCGGCGAACAGGGTGATAATTATAATTATCATTATTATGAGGACCTTGAGGACAATGCAATGTCTAAAACATCCATCCGAACAATATATAGGCCAGCGGATACTTCAAACATTTTAAGAAATTTAGATTACTCTCTCTCTCTCTCTCTCTCTCTCTCTCTCTCTCTCTCTCTCTCTCTCTCTCTCTCTCTTAAGACCACTTGAGAGCTTATACAGACGTTCTCTCAAACTTATTCTGCTCAAATCATCGTCCCTCCTACCCAGTGATTACAAATACTTAGGTATTCTTCCCTTTGGGTTTAAATGCCGCTTTAATAAAGCTAATTTTATGTACAAAATTATAAATAATTTAACGCCGTCTTATCTCCATAGAAAATTCATCGTAAACGATATTCGTAGCAAACGTACTATTTTCACCCCACGACCTAGGACTAATCTCTTCATGACCTCCCTTACTTACTCGGGTGCCAGACTTTGGAATGAATTGTCCGATCATCTTAAGAACAGCTGTAGTTTGATATCTTTCAAAAAGGCTTACCACAATACCTTATGGAAACACCTTTAAAATGCCGGCATGGTTTCGATTTCTATGACCTTTTCCCCAGTCCTAGTCAAATGGCCATTTTCCGCTCAATAAAACATGGTTGTAAGTTGGGTTTTGTTGTTGTTGTTGTTGTTGTTGAGGGCATGGTGTAAAGAAGCTTGTCAGCTTATCAGTTAACCCTCAATAAAATATTCGTATTCTCTCTCTTTCCATTCACCCCCCCCCTCCCCCCACTTACCCTAATTATTTTGTTTTCTTATTGTGGTTATTGGTAGTGATGGTGGTGGTGTTTATTGGTTCTTTTTTCTTCTTACTTCTTTTGTCAAAGGTTTTCATGCAAGCAATTGTTGCATTTTGTCATGTGTGTTTGTTTTGCTTTTTACTATATATTGATTTTTCCTTGCCCAGGGGGCTGGATGTGGAAGGCACCCATGCTTGGTCCACTGCCCTCTTGAAGTGGAATTCGTTCGTTCTCTCTCTTCTCTCTCTCTCTCTCTCTCTCTCTTCTCTCTCTCTCTCTCTCTCTCTCTCTCTCTCTCCATTTACCCCTAACCTACCCCTTGGCCTTTTCCTTCCCTGTTTCCTTCCCCTTGTTCGCTATGTTCACGCGTTTCTCTATTGTGTTCGTTTGTCAATGGTGTGGACAATAGCTAATTTGTATTGAACTGTACAAGATCATGTTATACTTTGTTCTTTTTATATGTATTTGCATTAATTTGATCTTTAAATGCATTAATTTGATCTTTAATTTGTTTATCTTTCCTTTTGCCCCAGGGCTGGGTGGAAAAAATCATTTGTATTGCTTATCTCATTACCCTGGTAAAATAAAATTTCGTTCGTTCGTTCTCTCTCTCCTCTCTCTCTCTCTCTCTCTCTCTCTTCTCTCTCTCTCTCTCTCTCTCTCTCTCTCTCTCCTATGCTTGTCACGCATACATATGCACATATGCGCGCAGTTTGAATTTGAAAGCTTGCAATTCTACGTGAAAGAAAGCACTCCACGTGTGTGTGTGTGTGTGTGTGTGTGTGTGTGTGTGTGTGTGTGTGTGTGTGTGTGTGTGTGTGTGTGCGTGCGTGCGTGCGTGCGTGCTTGCGTGCGTGCGTGCGTGCGTGCGTGTGTGTGTGTGTGTGTGTGTGTGTGAGAGAGGAGAGAGAGAGAGAGAGAGAGAGAGAGAGAAATGTTTTGGTTTTTGATTTGGGACACACACACGCGCTCACACACATACAGAGGGCGGAGGAGGTCTCTCTCTCTCTCTCGCTCTCTCTCTCTCTCTCTCTCTCTCTCTCCTCTCTCTCTCTCACACACACACAAAACACACACACACACACACACACACACACACACACACACACACACACACACACACACGCACACACACACACACACACACTCACACACACACACACAAGAAATTCTGTGGTTCTTGTCCAAGATTTGGGCTATCTGGGTCCGAACCTGGTCCAGCAGGAAGACCACGTATCATCAAGTTAGATTGTAAAGCAGGCCTACCGTTGTCACATGTTGGTGTGTCTCCTCTGGTGGGTTGCCTCTTGATGACTTGACATTGACTGTTCCCTGTGGAGTGCTGGGGCTAAGGCGGGACATTGTAGAATGTGGCTTTGAACAGGTTGCTGGAATGAGCGTCGTGAGGTAATGCCCTGTGGAGTGCTGGGGCTAAGGCGGGACATTGTAGAATGTGGCTTTGAACAGGTTGCTGGAATGTGGCTTTGAACAGGTTGCTGGAATGTGGCTTTGAACAGGTTGCTGGAATGTGGCTTTGAACAGGTTGCTGGAATGAGCGTCGTGAGGTAATGGCACTGAAGTTTTAAGGGAGAGAAACGAAACGAAACAAACAAAAGAAAACACTGTAGCCTAGATGACTTCATTAGTTCGCTATTTGAACCAGATGTTTAGTGCTTTTATTTCACAAGTTTTGTCTCATTCATTTTTCATCGTTTAAAATTAAAAATTTTGCTACAATTTTGCTGTTCTTGTGCCCTTGAATCTGTTTGGACAGTGATACAATAACTAGCTTGAGTTTTTGCTGACAACTCACTGAGGTCTGATTGTCCTATAGAGCCTCACCTTGTGGGATCCTCTGTCATGTAAAACCTTAAACATAAAACACCAGCTCTATACAAAGCCAAAAGCACTTTATTCCTCAGGAGGGAGAGGGGTAAGGAGTGGGGGTACCGTCTGAGCCTTCACCCATTTTCTCTGTTTTCTTTGAGGATCTCAATTGTTTTCCATATTTCTCTTGGATAATAACCGTTATTCTTGGTTTCCTTAGAAAAACAGGTATTGGATAATAACTGCTATTCTTGGTTTCCTGAGGAAAACAGGTATTGGACAATAACCGTTATTCTTGGTTTCCAGAGGAAAACAGGCATTATGGCGAGGAAAACGCCGTTAACAGGGAGAACAGCTATTGTAGCTGTTTGCTATGCTATTGTAGCTGTTTACTGTGACAATAGCAAATGGTGTCAGCAAACCAGAGTTGTGATCCCGGACCTTCTCTGTGTTTCCAGTTTCCGTTGTTTTCCTTAAGGATAATAACTTTTCACGGCGAAATAGGGAAGATCACTTTGAGCCCTTGGGATAACACTGATAATGAAGTATGGAAAACACGTGTGATCCTTTGGAAGACAACAGGAAAACATGATTTTCGGCCTCTGAAGCTGGTATGGTTCCCTAGATAGAGACTGTTGAACACACTCTTTTTCGGCCTTGGTATGTCTCTGCGTGTGAGTAGTTAGCTCTGTCTCGCTCTCACCTCTAAAATAGGGGACCTCTCCATATATAACCAATCACACGCGAACACAGTTTATCAGTTCTGTCGCGTTTATACTCTCTCTCTCTCTCTCTCTCTCTCTCTCTCTCTCTCTCTCTCTCTTCTCTCTCTCTCTCGTGTTGTCATTTAATTTGCAGGCTGTGGTAAACTCATATCTCACGCATTCAAGTCATGTCGCACTGTAGGTAGCCCAGCAGACCACAAAGACCATAAGCACATATAACACAGCTTCCTCTTTTTCTTTTTTTTTTCAAATCAATAAATCAACATAGCATTATTTACATAGAAAAAGCCAATCAAATCAGATAGCAGGTTGTACAAACTGAAGTCCACACACACCGATAGTCTCTCTGATTTAGGCCGGATCACTTTCTGTTGTGCAACGCAGTTCTCATTCCCATCGAGCCCAGCGCCTCATTCTGACCTCGCTGTACGTTGACATCAGTTCTTTGAGTCGAGGATGGAGAAAGGGAAGGTGTAGGGGTGGGGGTGTAGGGGTGGCGGGCGGGGGGGGGTGGGGGGGGGACTGTGTGGGGGTGGCGGGCGGGGAAAAAACTGAGAGGAGAGTTAACTGGCATTTCTTCGACTCACTTCGCAAATCCAAAATTAACTTGAACAATGATCTGTGTACACAACTGACCTCTTCCTGCGCTTCTTTCCATGCCGGTGAGGCTGGATGCCGCTTCATTTGAGGCCTCACAGTGGGCCTGTTGCCTCTCACATCATAGTTGAAATAGGAGAGGACTGTGGCATCCCTGACACCTAGCATCTGTATCATAACCTCAAGTGGGGAACGCTAACACACTCTACCTTCTTTATTTCAAGATGTGGATTAAAAAGAAAAAAGAAATTTGAATGCCAGACAACTACACCATTTTCGTCTTTAAAAAAATCAGCCAAATAATGATTCTATAAACGGAATGCCATACGCAACAGGTCCTGTCAACATCGAAGTTTTGTAAATACGTGTCACCTGGAACTGAGTGGTGACTGACTTCCCTTGTGAACCATACACAACCATAGTCTTTATCTTTTGGCTGACTTCCCTTGTGAACCATACACAACCATAGTCTCCTTGGCCAAAAGAAGCCAAAGTACATCTCACAAGACAAACCCATGAATGGCTCAGAGACTTGTGCACTCATTACATTTCTTGTGTGTTAAATCGTTTTTCTTTTCATCATCTTCTCTTAACCTTTTTCTTATTGTAGTGATCAGATGTTCCCTCTCCATCCTCTTGGGTCTGTAGGTCTCCCTGGGATTTCCGCTTTGGAACCCAAATTCACACAAACGAAAAAAAAAAAATAATAAAAATTGGAGAATGGCTGCAATCAGTGACAGGAAAAAAAAATTTCAGCTTTCTAAACAGGAAGACTGATCGCAGCTGAACCTTTGTAGATACTGCCATTATCGTTTAAAAGAAGAAAAAAAAAACATGGTACATTATTCACGCGTAATAGGACACCATCAGACATTGAGGCTGTAAAATGGACTAAAAAAAAGTCAAGATGCAACACATACAAGCAAGAAGATCCGGTCTTCTTCTTTGTCACGAATGAATCAATGGATGGTTATTTGCTAGGATCAATTCATGTTGCACAATTGCCTCGTAAAAAGATCAAAATTCTCTCTCTCTCTCTCTCTCTCTCTCCTCTCTCTCTCTCTCTCTCTCTCTCTGTGTGTGTGTGTGTGTGTGTGTGTGTGTGTGTGTGTGTGTGTGTGTGTGTTGTGTGTCTGTGTGTCTGTCTGTCTGTCTGTCTGTCTGTCGTCGTGGACTAAAGACAAAGCAAACGAAAGCAAAACAAAACGAAGGAAGCAAGCCTCATGAAAAGAGTGACACCATGGGAGAAAGAAAAGCGGCAGAGGTCTGTTCCAGTCTCCATGAGAAGAGGAGGCTGCAGGGAGCATAACAAGGGATAGAGAGAAGAAGGAACGCTCACAGGAGAGACGAAAAGAACTGACGAAGGAAGAAAGAAAGAAGACCAAGCTATTTTACGAATAAAGAGAACAGCAACAACACTAACAGACAGAAAAAGTACTGTCGTCAGCACGAGGACAGGAACCTGTGCGAAAGGCTGAAACGATGAATAAAGGGAAAACGGGGATGGCGAAAAATTCCAGTTGAGATAAGGGAACGCATATGCGTGGGAGGAGGAGAAATCAGAGTGTGGGAAGGAGAAAAAAAAAAAATCATCGGTCCCATGACCCTCCCCCCTCCCCGCCAACCACCTCCTCCTCCCGTCGTATTCTTCAACCGCGATTCAGCTGAAACCCTCGGCATCTCCTTTTGTTACCATCTCCACCCGCCCCCGCCCCCGCCCCTCCCCCCTGTGTTTGTTCTGTTACTCCTTCGCCCCTCTCCTCTTCCATCTCTCTCTCTCTCTCTCTCTCTCTCTCTCTCTCTCTCTCTCTCTCTCTCTCTCTCTCTCTCTCTCTCTCTCTTCCCATGTTGAGCAGAATATCAAATTCTCCAGTCGCTGAAGTTCTCAAGTTCCAATGGACGTGATAAGAGGAGCTGGGTTGCGCGCCGTTGAACACTCGGCAGCATGTGAAAGTGAGCTTTTCCTTCACACCGAGAAGTTCAGCGTGGTTGTTTTGGGAGCCTGCTGGCATCTTGAGGTCGTTCTCACAACCACCTGTTAATCGGTGTTGCCACTGAGACCCCTCCACCCCCTCCCCACCCCCTCCCTCCGCCTTCCCGCCCGTCTCCCTTCCACTCACACTCGTAGTTTTTCCCGTCTTTCTTCCCATTCATCCACGTTTTTTTTTTTTTTTTTATCTCCCCTGCCCTCTCTCTTCTCTTACTGATTTGTGATCGTGTTGGTTGACTGCTGTCATGATTCTCTCTCTCTCTCTCTCTCTCTCTCTCTCTCTCTCTCTCTCTCCCCTCTCTCGCTCGTCGCTCGCTCGCGCGCGCGCGCGCGCGTTTGACCTGAATGCAGCTTCGCAGTCATGATAATTGGACTTATTCAGAGACCAGAGAGAGACAAGGAGAAGGAGCAAAGGCACAGTCGTACCAAGGGGGAGAAAGAGCGGAAGACGGGAGGTGGGGAGGGGGGAGGGGAGGGAGGTAGCTGGATGAGGGCAGAAGAAGACCGTCTGGACTATCACGTTTCACAAACCAGCGTCCTCTAGATTCCTCCGCTCCCCCCACCCCCCACCCCCACCCCCCTGCGTCTCTGCCACCCCCCATCGCGCGCCTGCACTCATTGAGAAAGGAAAGTGTGTGTAAGGAAATGAGAACAGGGTGTATGTGAGGCGAAAGAAAGAAAAAGACGACAACGAAAACGAAGAAGAAGGAGGAAGAGGAGGAGGAGGAAGAGAAGAAGAAGAAGAAGAAGAAGAAGAAGAAGAAGAGAGAGAGAGAGAGAGAGAGAGAGAGAGAGAGAGAGAGAGAGAGAGAGAGAGAGAGAGAGAGAGAGAGAGGACAGAGAAGTCAAAACTGACAAGGAGAAAATACGTTCACCATGATGTATGCTTTGTTAACTTCAACGTCTGTTCTTGGCACTCCAGTGTTTATTCTCTCATGTAGAATGGCTCACAGAAAATAGGCTTGCCAGGAGAGAATACACTCAATAGTTCGTTAACATACACAGAACATGCGGTGGGTGGGGTGAGGATTGAGTGGGGGTGGGGGTGTTATGGAACAGTGAAGAAAGGCGGGAGAGAGAGAGAGAGAGAGAGAGAGAGAGAGAGGCAGACAGAGTATTGTTTGTTTCCAAAAGTAACACATTTCTATAGCATGCCTTTTTTCATTCGGCCTTTGCCCTGGAAAGGGGAACAGGAGCGGAGCGGTTGCCGGAAGAGAAACAGAGACAGTTAGAGAGGGAGGGGAGAGGGAGAGGGAGGGGGGAGAGTGATGATAGCGCAGAACTCCAGCAGCGGTGGATGGTTGCTTTCCATCCGCTTGCAGCTGAACAGCTGACGTCAGCATCAGCACAGAACAAGGCTAAGGCTAGGCTGGTTGGCGGGAACAGTCCACAGAGCCATCCCTGAAGGACTCAGACTCATGGAACAGCCCACAGAACCATCCCTGACTCAGACTCATGGAACAGCCCACAGAGCCATCCCTGTAGGACTCAGACCCATGGAACAGCCCACAGAGCCATCCCTGAAGGACTTAGACTCCTGGAACTGTCTGTCATTACACCATCAAAGAATCACGGACATCAAAAGACACATGACAAACTGGCAGAAATGAAAACACTGTAACTTACGCGTTATTTTAGTTCTGCAAGTTTGTGGAAGGTCATACATTGTTTAGCAGCATGCGAGATCAGCTTGACCATGTTTTCTATTGGCAATAAAGAACTTCAGTGATATGTGACCCGGGATTTAATGAATGAAAGTGCATCTTGGTGATGAATGGCCATAGGAAGCATGATCTTTGTTCGTTATGTCGATAACAGTCCTCAAGGAAACGTCATTCATTATGTAGCTCTCCAACAACTGGCATAGCCCGGTCTTCCATCGTTCCATTGCAGACACGCCCCGTTCTCTATTTCCAGGTCACGACCACTCAATGGCAACCACGTAATGCTGATCTGTGCCTGGAGGTCCTGCAGTTCCTCGGGTGTGGTTGCGGGAAGAGCTTGACAGCAGATGCTCCTCAGAGTGGACACTCCCTTCAGACAAGTGTTTTGGTTCTGACCTCTTTACACTCCACGGGCGCCGGACCTCAACCAGATCGTGACTCCTAGATGTCCCTCTACTGTCAGATGGCCACATGATGCCGGGCTGGCACCTGCACCTTCAGGATAGGTGGGCGTCTCAAGGTGTCGCCTTCCTAGATGGCTTTACTGCCTACATTGCTATCAGACACTTTTTCCAACTTGGGACATTTAAGCCTGACAAAAGTTTCATTTAAGCCTGACAAAAGTTTTCTTTTATTCCTCATCGACTAGATCTTGCCGGAACTCTTTTCAGCTGCCACTGTCGTTATTACTGGGGTTCGGATCCTCTTCTGACTAGAATTTGCGTGAAGACATGTCAGTGTGCCATGGAGCAGAGAAGAGAAGGATCTGATCTGGTCAACACACACACACACACACACACACACACACACACACACACACACACACACGCACGCACACGCACGCGCGCGCGCACACACACACACACACACCACGCACACACACGCACACGCACACACACACACACACACACACACACACACTCACACACACACACACACACACACACACGCGCGCGCGCGCGCGCGCGCATGTACCTTCTCGTTCTGATTCTCAAGCTGTGTGCTGACTTCTGTATGTCTAGGGTGAGAGCAGAGAAAGTGGAAAGGCCCTTTTATTCACTTTCCCCAGTGAGAGTTCAAGGTGAGAGGTGAAAGGTCAGTGTTAATGCGAGTTGCGGGCCCTGGGAATGCCGAACGCTCCACAACAGGACTGGGACAATGACCCCCGGGTTCCTGAGGAAACTACGATTCAATGGCAAGTTTGCGCATGTTTTGGTACATGCGTGTTCGTGTCACAGTTGACGTGCATTCGCGTGCGCGAGAACGTGTGTGAGTGAGTGAGTGAGTGTGTGTGGTGTGTGTGTGTGTGTGTGTGTGTGTGGTGTGTGTGTGTGTGTGTGTGTGGTGTGTGTGTGTGTGAGAGAGAAAAGAGAGAGAGAGAGAGAGAAGAAGAAGACAAGACAAGACAAGACAAGACAAAATTCTATGGCATATCATCCCAGCGATGGCCGCCGCACAGGGCTAACTATGGCACATCATCCCAGCGATGGTCGCTGTACAGGGCTAACTATGGCACATCATCCCAGCGATGGCCGCCACACAGGACTAACTATGGCATATCATCCCAGCGATGGCCGCTGTACAGGACTAACTATGGCATATTATCCCAGCGATGGCCGCTGTACAGGACTAACTATGGCATATCAAATCAGCGATGGCCGCTGTACAGGACTAACTATGGCATATCATCCCAGCGATGGCCGCCACACAGGGCTAACTGTGGCACATCATCCCAGCGATGGCCGCTGTACAGGGCTAACTATGGCACATCATCTCAGTGATGGCCGCCGTACAGGGCTAACTATGGCATATCATCCCAGTGATGGCCGCTGTACAGGGCTAACTATGGCATATCATCCCAGCGATGGCCGCTGTACAGGACTAACTATGGCATATCATCCCAGCGATGGCCGCTGTACAGGACTAACTATGGCACATCATCCCAGCGATGGCCGCCACACAGGACTAACTATGGCATATCATCCCAGCGATGGCCGCTGTACAGGGCTAACTATGGCACATCATTCCAGCGACGGCCGCTGTACAGGGCTAACTATGGCATATCATCCCAGCGATGGCCGCCACACAGGGCTAACTATGGCATATCATCCCAGCGATGGCCGCTGTACAGGGCTAACTATGGCACATCATCCCAGCGATGGCCGCTGTACAGGGCTAACTATGGCACATCATCCCAGCGATGGCCGCCACACAGGACTAACTATGACATATCATCCCAGCGATGGCCGCTGTACAGGACTAACTATGGCATATCATCCCAGCGATGGCCGCTGTACAGGACTAACTATGGCATATCATCCCAGCGATGGCCGCTGTACAGGACTAACTATGGCTCAGGGAGTCAGGATTCCGCCCACCTCTCCCCTGGCTCCTGAAAACAGTCGAAGCGCATTTTGAAAAGAAACAATGAAGAAAAGGTGGAAAGAACAAGAAGAAAGATCTGTGCACTGGTGGCAAATAAATAAGTAGATAACTAAATAAAGTGTTCTAGTGTCGCGCTCTCCCTCTCCCCTTCACCCCCTCCTTCCCCCTCTCTCTCCCTTCGCCCCACTTTTCCTTTCCACAACCGTCGTCACATTTCTCCTCATGCCATTGTTGACATCGCGGACAAGCAGATCGCCACCCCCACTCCCTCCCCCCTCTCACTTCCCAACCCCTTACCGCTCTCCTCCCGACCCACCCCTCTGTCGTTCCTTTCCACAACGATGTCATCTTCCTCTTCTCCTTGCTTTGACATCGTGGGCTGGCGGAGCACCCCTCCCTCCTCCCCCCCCCCCCCCCCTTTTCCTTCTCTCATCCCTCCGCCCCGTTTCTTCCATTCTTCTTTCCACAATCGTCGTCATCTTTCTTTCCACAGTCGTCGTCATCTTTCTTTCCACAGTCGTCGTCATCTTTCTTTCCACAGTCGTCGTCATCTTTCTTTCCACAATCGTCGTCATCTTTCTTTCCACAATCGTCGTCATCTTTCTTTCCACAATCGTCGTCATCTTTCTTTCCACAATCGTCGTCATCTTTCTTTCCACATCGTCGTCATCTTTCTTTCCACAGTCGTCGTCATCTTTCTTTCCACAATCATCGTCATCTTTCTTTCCACAATCGTTCCTCCATCTTCTCTTTCCACAATCTCGTCATCTTTCTTTCCACAATCGTCGTCATCTTTCTTTCCACAATCGTCGTCATCTTTCTTTCCACAATCGTCGTCATCTTTCTTTCCACATCGTCGTCATCTTTCTTTCCACAATCGTCGTCATCTTTCTTTCCACAATCGTCGTCATCTTTCTTTCCACAATCGTCGTCATCTTTCTTTCCACAATCGTCGTCATCTTTCTTTCCACATCTCGTCATCTTTCTTTCCACAATCGTCGTCATCTTTCTTTCACAATCGTCGTCATCTTTCTTTCCACAATCGTCGTCATCTTTCTTTCCACAATCGTCGTCATCTTCTTTCCACAATCGTCGTCATCTTTCTTTCCACAATCGTCGTCATCTTTCTTTCCAAATGTCGTCATCTTCTTTCCACAATCGTCGTCATCTTTCTTTCCACAATGTCGTCATCTTTCTTCCACAATCGTCGTCATCTTTCTTTCACAATCGTCGTCATCTTTCTTTCCACAATCGTCGTCATCTTTCTTTCCACAATTGTCATCTTCGTCAATCTGTTCTTTCCACAATCGTCGTCATCTTTCTTTCCACAACGTCGTCATCTTTCGTTCCACAATCGTCGTCATCTTTCTTTCCACAATCGTCGTCATCTTTCTTTCCACACCGTCGTCATCTTTCGTTCCACAATCGTCGTCATCTTTCTTTCCCACAATCGTCGTCATCTTTCTTCCACATCGTCGTCATCTTTCTTTCCACAACCGTCGTCATCTTTCTTTCCCACACCGTCGTCATCCTTCGTTCCACATCGCCGTCATCTTCTTTCCCATCGTCGTCTCTTTCTTCCACACATTGATTCACCATGACTCTTTCCCCTCCCCCCCCCCCCCCTCCTCTGTCTCTCCCTCCCCCTCCTCTGTCTCCCTCCCCTCCCTGCTCCTCCTCCCCTCCTCTGTCTCCTCCCTCCCCCTCCTCTGTCTCTCCCTCCCCCCTCCTCTGTCTCTCCCTCCGCCCTCCTCTGTCTCCTCCCCCCTCCTCTGTCTCTCCCTCCCCCTCCTCTGTCTCTCCCTCCCCTCCTCTTCTCTCCCCTCCCCCTCCTCTGTCTCCTCCCTCCCCCTCCTCTGTCTCCTCCCTCCCCCTCCTCTGTCTCTCCCTCCCCCCTCCTCTGTCTCTCCCTCCCCCTCCTCTGTCTCTCCCTCCCCCTCCTCTGTCTCTCCCTCCCCCCTCCTCTGTCTCTCCTCCCCCTCCTCTTTTCCCCTCCCCCTCCTCTGTTTCCTCCCTCCCCCTCCTCTGTCTCCCCCCTCCTCTGTCGCTCACCCTCTTCTGTCCCCTTCCTCCCCCCTCTTATGTCTCCTCCCTCCGCCCCTTCTCTGTCTCACGCCCCCCCCCCCCTGTCTCCCCCCCCCCCTCCTCCGTCTCGTCCCTCCGTCTCCTCCCTCCCCTTTCCTCTGTCTCCACTCTCCACCTCCAAACCCTTCCACATACCCCAACCCCATTTCCCTCACCCAACCCCTCCTCCTTCCTCCTCTCCCAGCTCCCGTGAGGTGATGATCCTGGTCAAGTCTCCAGTGTCCGGCAGTTGAAGGCCACGGTCGTTGGGTGGACGTAGTGACCTCGGAGGAGGAGGAGGAGGGCGGCAGCTCCTGCCAGGTCCACGTTCAAAGCAGTGATTGTTGACCGTGAGGACCGCCACTGAAGCTCCGTGTGGCCAGCCAGTGGCAGTGCAGAGTCTCCGCTGCTGGGATGCCTTCAGACTGTTCGCCCCCACACCACTGCCGGCTGGATGTGGCGTATTCGGAGGTGAACGGGAACACTGGTCATACAGAGACTTCATTGTTCGAACACTCACAACACCGTGCTGTTTGGCTAAGATCGTACAGTCTATTGTGATGTCAGCTTGTCATTATTCTTCGCTGTATCCGTTGGATAGTTTTCCTCAATTCACCGGCACTGAATAACGGCATTTCCAGTTTAGCCTACTACAAGAAAGGAAACGACCCGTTGCTTTAAACTATTTACAGTTAGCCATTAAACAAACAAACAAACAAACTTATAAAACTAAACAGAGCCAAGCGATGATTTGGAGTTCAGAAACCATTATTGATATACTTCACCGATTATCCTTCATTCGAAAGTAAATAGACAACAAATTCAATGATGTGCACTAGAGAGAGAGAGAGAGAGAGAGAGAGAGAGAGAGAGAGAGAGAGAGAGAGAGAGAGAGAGAGAGAGAGAGAGACAGACGACACCACACACACACACACACACACACACACACACACACACACACACACACACAACAAAAAGAGAGAGAGAGAGAGAGAGAGAGAGAGAAAGAGAGACAGACAGACAGACAGACAGACAGACAGAGAGAGAGAGAGAGAGAGAAAAATGTATCCCCCTCTCCCATCCCCCCTCTACCCTCTCTTCTTCCCTCTCTATTCTTCCACCCGTCCGTCCAATACTGGTCATGCATACTAATCAGCGTTCTTGCCTCGAAAATCCCTTGCCAAACTTTCATGTGAAGAGCAGACATATCCGGTTCTTTTCCGTCATGTGTGTGTGTGTGTGTGTGTGTGTGTGTGTGTGTGTGTGTGTGTGTGTGTGTGTGTGTGTGTGTGTGTGTGTGTGTGAAAGATTAGTTTGCCGGTAAATGGGGTCTGAAAACTAGAAAAGACCACGAAGTTCAGAATTGACAAACGCCGTTAAAAGCAAATAATCTTTTAACTGTAGAGCACACACACGAACACACATTATTATTGAGTCCACCAATTTCAGCATCATTTTAACGCCAAAGCATCTTAGAGGTTTTCCTTTACTGAACTATGACACTATTTTGAAGAACAGCTTTGTCGAAAGAACATTTAAAGCGAATTTTAACGAAAATGCAACGAATCCAGAAAGATTCAAAGACATGCAAATCGTTGGAGAGGGTTCTGAGTTGATGTATTAAGAAATATCGATATTTGATTGGATTTGTTTAGTATGAAGTGGCACACATGCCCAGAGGCGGACCAAAGCGCTGGCTGGACATAGTACAGCATGTGAGTGGTCAGCCACCTCTACCCTGCAGTGACCTCACTGACCACAGCCAATGGTGGCAGTCCCCAGCTGTTCCAGACGTCCGTGAAGACAGCCGGCATTATGGTCCACTGGCCTTGGTCAGTGCAGATAGTTTGAAATTTTTCCGGGGGTCAAACTCATTGGGGGGGGGGGGGGTTGTCTATGGACAGAGATACTGAAAGGCTCTCACAAGTTTCATTCATTCCATGTTTAAGCAACTCTAAAAGGGCTTCAACTGACAGACACCAGGTAGAAATTATAGCCCTCGATTTGGATGTGAAGAACTTCAACTAACAGACACAAGATAGATGTCATACCCCTCGATTTTGTTGCAAAGAGTGACGACTGCAGGCAGAAATCTAAACAAATCTTAAATAAATGGTAGCGAACCGCCAAGAGAAACGTGGACAAACGAGTCACAAGACAAAACACGACGCGTTTCGACCTCTTAGGTCTTCTTCAGGCAAGACACAAACAACGAAAATGAACGAATTTGGTACTTAGCTTCGATCTCTTCACTCTTCAGCGCAAGGTAAGTACCAAATTCGTTCATTTTCGTTGTTTGTGTCTTGCCTGAAGAAGACCTGAGAGGTCGAAACACGTCGTGTTTTGTCTTGTGACTCGTTTGTCCACGTTTCTCCTCGATTTCGATCCCCCCCCCCCCCCCCCCCCCAGCAATGCCGTCATTCAATGGCGACATGGTCATGGTGACGACTGTCATTCTTTGACAGGCCACAAAGGCCTTGATGCCACAGTCCAAAAACAGTAGAACGGACTGTCAACAGAAAACAACGGACTGTCAACAGATGACAACGGACTGTCAACAGAAAACAACGGACTGTCAACAGAAAACAAGGGACTGTCAACTGTGGACAACGGTCATCAGAAAGCAACCTCCTATCATCAGGGAACAGTCTCCTGTAAACAGAGAACAACACTCTGTCAGCAAGAGACAACCTACAGTCTACAAAGGACATTTTACTATCAACAGAGAACAACACTCTGTCAGCAGGAGCCAACCTACAGTCATCAAAGGACATTTTACTATCAACAGAGAACAACACTCTGTCAGCAGGAGCCAACCTACAGTCATCAAAGGACATTCTACTATCAACAGAGAACAGCACTCTGTCAACAAGAGACAACCTATAGTCTACAAAGGACATTTTACTAAATACAACCTACAGTCATCAAAGGACATTGTACTATCAACAGAGAACAACACTCTGTCAGCAGGAGCCAACCTACAGTCATCAAAGGACATTCAACTATCAACAGAGAACAGCACTCTGTCAACAAGAGACAACCTACAGTCTACAAAGGACATTTTACTAAATACAACCTACAGTCATCAAAGGACATTTTACTATCAACAGAGAACAACACTCTGTCAGCAGGAGCCAACCTACAGTCATCAAAGGACATTTTACTATCAACAGAGAACAGCACTCTGTCAACAAGAGACAACCTACAGTCTACAAAGGACATTTTACTAAATACAACCTACAGTCATCAAAGGACATTGTACTATCAACAGAGAACAACACTCTGTCAGCAGGAGCCAACCTACAGTCATCAAAGGACATTTTACTATCAACAGAGAACAGCACTCTGTCAACAAGAGACAACCTACAGTCTACAAAGGACATTTTACTAAATACAACCTACAGTCATCAAAGGACATTTTACTATCAACAGAGAACAACACTCTGTCAGCAAGAGACAACCTACAGTCATCAAAGGACATTTTACTAAATACAACCTACAGTCATCAAAGGACATTTTACTATCAACAGAGAACAACACTCTGTCACCAGAGTACAACCTACAGTTATCAAAGGACATTTTACTATCAACAGAGAACAACACTCTGTCAGCAGGAGACAACCTACAGTCATCAAAGGACATTTTACTATCAACAGAGAACAACACTCTGCCACCAGGAGACAACCTACAGTTATCAAAGGACATTTTACTATCAACAGAGAACAACACTCTGTCAGCAGGAGACAACCTACAGTCATCAAAAGACATTTTACTATCAACAGAGAACAACACTCTGCCAGCAAGAGACAACCTACAGTCATCAAAGGACATTTTACTATCAACAGAGAACAACACTCTGTCAGCAAGAGACAACCTACAGTCTACAAAGGACATTTTACTATCAACAGAGAACAACACTCTGTCAGCAGGAGCCAACCTACAGTCATCAAAGGACATTTTACTATCAACAGAGAACAACACTCTGTCAGCAGGAGCCAACCTACAGTCATCAAAGGACATTCTACTATCAACAGAGAACAGCACTCTGTCAACAAGAGACAACCTACAATCTACAAAGGACATTTTACTAAATACAACCTACAGTCATCAAAGGACATTGTACTATCAACAGAGAACAACACTCTGTCAGCAGGAGACAACTTACAGTCATCAAAGGACACTATACTATCAACAGAGAACAACATTCTGTCACCAGGAGACAACCTACAGTTATCAAAGGACACTATGCCATCAACAGAGAACAACAACCCTCTGTCACCAGGAGACAACCTACAGTCATCAAAGGACATTTTACTATCAACAGAGAACAACACTCTGCCAGCAGGAGACAACCTACAGTCATCAAAGGACATTTTACTATCAACAGAGAACAACACTCTGTCACTAGGAGACAACCTACAGTCATCAAAGGACATTTTACTATCAACAGAGAACAACACTCTGTCAGCAGGAGACAACCTACAGTCATCAAAGGACATTTTACTATCAACAGAGAACAACACTCTGTCAGCAGGAGACAACCTACAGTCATCAAAGGACATACTATCAACAGAGAACAACAACCCTCTGCCACCAGGATACAATTTATTGTCAACAGGGAACAGCCTCCTGTAAACAGCCTACTCACAGAAGAAGAACCTCCTGTCATCCGAGAGCAACGTACTAGTATCATAGAACAATTCCTCGTCACCATGGAACAACCCTCTGTCATCGGTGAACAACCTTCTCTCACCAGAGTACAACCCACTATTGTCAGGTCAAAAACAACATACTGTTATTACAGAACAACCTACTGTCATCAGAACACAACTCACCGTCATTAGATAATAACCTACTCGCATCAGAGAACAACCTCCTTTCGTTAGAACTTGTCATTAGAAAACATTCAACTATTATCAGAGGACACGCTTCTGTCAACAGGGAACAATTTACTGTCTTCAGGGAACAATTTAGTTTCTTCAGAGAATAATGTACTGTCATCAGAAAACAAACTCCTGTCATCAGAGAGCAACCTACTGCCATCAGAGAACAACCTTCTGTCATCAGAGAACAACCTTCTGTCGTCAGAGAACAACCTTCTGTCATCAGAGAACACCTTCTGTCATCAGAGAACAACCTTCTGTCATCAGAGAACACCTTCTGTCATCAGAGAACAACCTTCTGTCATCAGAGAACAACCTTCTGTCATCAGAGAACACCTTCTGTCATCAGAGAACAACCTTCTGTCATCAGAGAACAACCTTCTGTCATCAGAGAACACCTTCTGTCATCAGAGAACAACCTTCTGTCGTCAGAGAACAACCTTCTGGCATCAGAGAACAACCTTCTGTCATCAGAGAACAACCTTCTGTCATCAGAGAACAACCTTCTGGCATCAGAGAACAACCTCCTGTCTTCAGAGAACAATATCCTGTCATCAGAGAATAACCTTCTGTCATCAGAGAACAACCTTCTGTCATCAGAGAACAGCCTTCTGTCATCAGAGAACAACATCCTGTCATTAGAGAACAACCTTCTGTCATCAGAGAACAACCTTCTGTCATCAGAGAACAACCTTCTGGCATTAGAGAACAACGTCCTGTCATCAGAGAATAACCTTCTGTCATCAGAGAACAACCTTCTGTCATCAGAGAACAACTTTTTGTCATCAGAGAACAACCTTCTGTCATTAGAGAACAACATCCTACTGTCAGAGTAAAACCTTCAGTCCTTAAAGAACATCATACTATAAGTTGACAACAACCTACTGTCGTCAGAAAACAATTACTGTCGTCAGAAAACAATTACTGTCGTCAGAAAACCCGCCCTGCTATGATCAGACAACAACCTATTATCAGCCGAACACAGCCTATTGTCAGCAGAGCACAACAACCTATAGTTGTCAGGAAACACACTACCATCAGCAGAGAACAATCTACTGTCATCATGGAACAATCTACCATCAAGACAGAAAACGTACTGTCAACAAGGAATAATCTACTGTCATCATGGAACAATCTACCATCAAGACAGAAAACGTACTGTCAACAAGGAATAATCTACTGTCATCATGGAACAATCTACCATCAAGACAGAAAACGTACTGTCAACAAGGAACAATTACTGTCATCATGGAACAATCTACCATCAAGACAGAAAACGTACTGTCAACAAGGAATAATCTACTGTCATCATGGAACAATCTACCATCAAGACAGAAAACGTGCTGTCAACAAGGAACAAGCTACTGTCATCATGGAACAATCTACCATCAAGACAGAAAACGTGCTGTCAACAAGGAACAAGCTACTGTCATAAAAGAACAGCCCACTGTCGTCAGAGAACAGCCCACTGTCGTCAGAGAACAGCCCACTGTCGTCAGAGAACAGCCCACTGTCGTCAGAGAACAGCCTGCTGTTATCAAAGAACAACTCTCTTTCATCAGAGCACAATAAGAGACAACTTGTTGTCATCAGGGAACAACCTACAATTATTGACTTCAGGGAAGAATTAGCCACTGTCTTCAAAACGCAATTAAATGTGATCAGGGAACAACCTGCGACCATCAGAGAACAATTCATTGTCATCTATAAAAAAAAAAATCTACTGTCATCAGGAGAAAACCTAATTTCAACAGAGAACAACCTTCTGTCATTGGAGAACTATCTACTGGCACAGGAAAACAGTCGTCAGGAAACATTCTCCTGTCATCAGGGAACTCATTACTGTCATCCAGTAACAACGTAGTGTCACCAGAGAACAATTTTTCTGTCGCCGTGGAATAACACTATCCTCAAGGAACAATATACTGTCATCAGAAAACAACATGTTGTTACCAATGAAGAACCTACTGTCAAAAGGGAACAACCTACCGTCATCAGGGAACAACCTACTGTCATAAGAGAACAGCCAACTGTCACCAGAGAGTAAACCTAATATCACCGGAGAACAAACCTAATATCACCAGAGAACAAACCTAATAATATCACCAGAGACCAAACCTAATATCACCAGAGACCAAACCTAATATCACCAGAGACCAAACCTAATATCACCAGAGACCAAACCTGATATCACCAGAGAACAAACCTGATATCACCAGAGAACAAACCTAATATCACCAGAGAACAAACCTGATATCACCAGAGAACAAACCTGATATCACCAGAGAACAACGTCATGTCATGGACACCAGCAGGCTGGAAATGTTGGACCCATTGCAGGCAACGCTTTGAACAAACGTGAGGACAGGGTCATCAGGGGACGTCCAGCTGTCCAACCTGCTGGCTTTGATTGTGGCCAGTTTGATTGTGGCCAGTTTGATTGTGACCGTAACGGCTAACTTTAACAGAAGATATGCTTGCATGACGTGTTTTAGTACATCGCAGTGTATTGTCACGGGAACCCCAAACATTGCTTTTTGTTAAATATTCAGAGCAAAAACCAAATGAACAAACAGACGAAGAAAGGAAAGACGTAGGTTGGAAGACTGCATGGCCGTCAGCCTGCCAGATGTGTGCTACGTGTGTCCGCCTCAGAATCACCAGCAGTGATTTCTCAGGTCTCCAGCAGTCTCCAATCATTATTATCCGTGTGACTTGCTGACTAAGGTAGGTTAAGCTAACGCAGACAGGCCTGCCACTAGCTGGTAATTCCATCCTTTCCATGTCCTCGGTGTCACAGAGGAGAAACACTCCCACCTGAATTACTCCTCCAGGTGGGGTGTGGGATTGTTCACTGGGTAGAGCTGTCAGCGTTCTGTCTGGGATCATTTTCTGACGGTTAATACTGCAGTCATTCATGGGGATGTGGTGTATTCCCCCCTCACTTCACACATCACAGCTTTCACCTCTGAAAATAAAACTCTGATTTTCTTGTCTTTTTTTTCCCATTGGAAATGAAGTGTCAATTCATCAGTCATCCATTCAGATAGCGGCTCAACATGTCACTCCATCGACTAAGCAATATGTGAATCGACACATCGAATGATCAACCCATTCATCGATCGATTAATCACTCAAAAATACCTATATTTATTACATTATAGTTATTCAATATCTCTTCTTCACCACCATCATCATCATCATCATCATCATCATCATCATCATCATCATCAACCATCATCATCATTTCTCCTTCCTTACCCCCCCCCCCTCTCTCTCTCTCTCTCTCTCTCTCTCTTAGACACGGAATAACTTTTTTTTTTATTTTACTGTCAATGTCACTGACGCATGTGGGAAACCTGGGAATATTAGCGGGACAAAGGCATTCTGCAGGCCAAACAATCTGCACCCGTCCTATCTTCTCTTCCTCATCATATTCTCCATTCTGCCCTGAGTTGTACAAATGTGTTCTAAATAATCAGGCTGTCTTGGTCTCTGTTGCACTTCTGTGTTCTAAATCAGTTTGGTGCCACGAGTTGTACTACTGTGTTCCAGATCAGCATGTGTTCTGTGGAGAACGCTGGTTCCCATCACATTTTCATCCTTGTCTTTACCTGATGTGTGATCACCATGACCTCCAGACCATTTCAGACCTGGCGGCTACTGCATTAAGAGAACTTTAAATGTCAGCAATTCACTGTGAAACACTTTGATGTCTGTATCTGAATCTAAGGCACTTTAAACGTCAATATCTGACTGCGTGCTACGTCAAACGTCAGATTGTACATAACTTTAAACTCCGATATCTAGTTTCAAAGAACCTTGAATGGCAGCCATTGACCATGTGTTGTTTTATACGTCAGTATCTGATTACCAAACACTTTAAACACGATAAACTTATCGCATATCAACATCAGCATGTAACTGTACAGTGCGTTAAATATCAACATCAGCATATAACGGTACAGTGTGTTAGATATCTACATCAGCATATAACTGTACAGTGCGTTAAATATCAACATCAGCATATAACGGTACAGTGTGTTAAATATCTACATCAGCATATAACTGTACAGTGCGTTAAATCTCAACATCAGTATATAACTGTACAGTGCGTTAAATATCTACATCAGCATGTAACTGTACAGTGCGTTAAATATCAACATCAGCATATAACTGTACAGTGCGTTAAATATCAACATCAGCATGTAACTGTACAGTGTGTTAAATATCAACATCTACATCAGCATGTAACTGTACAGTGCGTCAAATATCAGCATCTACATCAGCATGTAACTGTACAGTGTGTTAAATATCAACATCTACATCAGCATGTAACTGTACAGTGCGTCAAATATCAACATCTACATCAGCATGTAACTGTACAGTGTGTTAAATATCTACATCAGCATATAACTGTACAGTGCGTTAAATATCTACATCAGCATATAACTGTACAGTGTGTTAAATATCAATATCTACATCAGCATGTAACTGTACAGTGCGTCAAATATCAACATCAGCATGTAATTGTACAATGCGTTAAATATCAACATCGGCATGTAACTGTACAGTGCGTCAAATATCAACATCAGCATGTAATTGTACAATGCGTTAAATATCAACATCAGCATGTAACTGTACAGAGCGTTAAATATCAACATCTGCATCAGCAGGTAACTGTACAGTGCGTTAAATATCAACATCAGCATATAACTGTACAGTGCGTTAAATATCAACATCAGCATGTAATTGTACAATGCGTTAAATATCAACATCTGCATCAGCAGGTAACTGTGCAGTACGTTAAATATCAACATCTTCATCAGCATGTAACTGTACAGAGCGTTAAATATCAACATCAGCATGTAACTGTACAGAGCGTTAAATATCTACATCAGCATGTATCTGTACAGATCATTAAATATCTACATCAGCATGTAACTGTACAGTGCGTTAAATATCAACATCAGCATGTAACTGTACAGTGCGTTAAATATCTACATCAGCATGTAACTGTACAGTGCGTTAAATATCTACATCAGCATGTAACTGTACAGTGTTTTAAATATCAATATCTACATCAGCATGTAACTGTACAGTGCGTTAAATATCAATATCTACATCAGCATGCAACTGTACAGTGCGTTAAATATCTACATCTACATCAGAATGTAACTGTATAGAGCGTTAAATATCAACATCTACCTAAGCATGTAACTGTACAGTGCGTTAAACATCTACATCTGCATGTAACTGTACAGTGCGTTAAACATCTACATCAGCATGTAACTGTACAGTGCGTTAAATATCAACATCTGCTTGCAAAGCACATTCAGCCTCAAAATCTGCTGCACAGCACTTAAGCTGTCATCTGACTGTCAGTCAGTCAGTCAGTCAGTCATTCCCCTGACCGCTAGGGTCGTTGGGGGGACGTGACGAGGCAGCCGCTGTTTCTCTCCAGGCTCTTCTGTTGGTAGCTTTCGTGAGGAGATCTGGCATGGTCATTTTGTACAACAATTTAAATCTCAACGTCCGACGGTACATCGTTTGAAACATTAATATCCGGCTGTCCGGCGCTTGAAGCCAGCCTCTGATTGCACAACAGCCGATAGCACATCACTTTAATCGTCATCTAACTGCACAGTACTTCAAACTTCATTTCAGGATCAGCTTCATCTTCAAATCTATATGTGACCTCCTGCCCTCCAATTCAAACCTGGTGACACGGGGGAAATTCGATGATCCTACGTGTCCATTCTGTCAGGGCGAACAGTGGAACATGGCCTGTATTAATACAAAGCAGTGCAACGTCGGGGAAAGTGCACATGGAGACACAACAAAGCGCTTACAGAGATCATGTGCGGTCATTGCTAGG
The DNA here is from genome assembly GCA_033310375.1 of Conus canariensis. NCBI lineage: Eukaryota > Metazoa > Mollusca > Gastropoda > Neogastropoda > Conidae > Conus > Conus canariensis. The sequence goes on from CM065746.1 coordinate 1,439,244, forward strand.
GGAGCCAACGCCACTGTAGCCTCCAGCAACGATGCTGTACACCACAGGAAGAACAAAGTCATGGTCTACAGCAGCTGTGGCATCACAAGTATGGACGTGAGTCTGATGATTTGAGCAGCAGACTGTCCAGAATGGAAAAATCAACCAGAGATCGTCAGGGAGAGTGGTGGCATTAGACCTCATGTAGTGCTCCACTCAGATTCATCCAGCAAATGATTCTGACTGAACTCGCACTGTGCCATAGAAAAGCAGAATGGAGGACGCTCACATCTACAAGACTGAGAAGTATGCCATTCTAGCCCGCAGCTTTAGGGAATTTGGACTCCGGGACAAAAAGTCAGCTTGTAAGCCGATGATCTAACGAGACAGCTCGTGATTTCAGATAGGAAGATGACCAGAGCACTAAGAGCAATGGCAGAGGCAGCTGAAAACACTGTGTTTCACAGTGAGGCGACTGCAGCCGGAAACTGGAACAAACTGAAAAGAAAAATCACTATGCTGCCAAAAGAAAGAAACAAACAAATTACAAGACAAACACGATGCGTTTTGACCTCTTTGGACTTCTTCGGGCAAGGCACGCAACATTCAAGACAATGAAAATGAAGAACGAACTAACAGTAACTTATCGCCTCAAATTGGGCGCCAAATGGACCAATGTCAGGGCCATTGAAACCATACATCTCGGTGCCCGATGCTGTTTAAGAACTTACGGCTGTTGCACTGACTTGTTCCAAGTCATAGTGAACATAAAATTTCGTCTGATTATACAATATGTATGTGATTGTACACTTAAATCATGTCTGATTGTCGGCGCTTAAAGCATCATATATATATATATATATATATATATATATATATATATATATATATATATCATACATAAGAAAACAAAACAACAACACTTTTCCGGACTGCAAATATTTCGGCGATTGCCTTTATCGATGCTTATTGATAGTGACGCATTGCAGAGATCGTCATCAGTATAATGACGTTTTTCTATATACCCTACAATGACGTCAAGCTCACAATGATAACCACGTTCGCAAATTTTCAATTTCTTTCTAAGGCTGGGAGGAGAGGAGGGGGGGGGGGGGGGGGGGGGGGGGGGGGGGGGGGGGGGGGGGGGGGGGGGGGGGGGGGGGGGGGGGGGGGGGGGGGGGGGGGGGGGGGGGGGGGGGGGGGGGAAGAAAAAAAATAAATATAAAAATAAATAAATAAATAAATAATTTTTTTTTTAATTCAGGGGGGTGAGGCCCCTCACCATCACCCCAACCCACTCAGCCCCCCCCCCCCCCCCCCCAGATCACCTGACTCCACACCCCCATCCAACTCCCCATCTCACCCCACCCCATTCACTCATTCGCCCACCTACCCCAAGAACACCCGCCCCCATCCTAGCCCCCAAGTCACACATCCCCCAGTCCCTCACCCCCCCCCCCCTGGGACCCCCTAATTATTTGTATCCCCCGATCCCTGGGGACCCAAGCACCCAAGACCCTTAAACTCCCCCACCGCCTAACACCCAGGGACCCTACCTCCCTGCCCCCAAGGTCCCCAGCCCATTCCCCAGGCCCCCCACTCTTGGGTCCCTGACCCCAGCCCCTGGGCCATCTCTTATTCTCCCCTCACTCATCTCCCTCTCTGACCCGAGGATAGAGTTTGTCACTTGCACATGGGGCCGTCTGCCTCAATACCTCCCCCTTCCAACCCTATATATGTATGTATGTATATATATATATATATATATATAATATATATATATATATATATTTGTTTTTGTTCTGTCTTCCTCTTCCGTCTCCCTCCCTTAACAGCTCCCCGGAGGATTGTTTAGCACGGCCATTGGACCTTGTACTGTGGCAATACCAGCGTAGACTGCTGTTCTTAACTGATGCCAGCAGATGTTCATATAGTCCTGTGCTTGCTGGATGGTTTGGCGCACTTGTTCATGGGTGATGTCATCACTCTATCTGTTGAGTAGGATCTTGTTCATTGGTGATGTAATCACTCTATCCGTTAAGTAGGATCTTGTTCATTGGTGATGTCATCACTCTATTTGTTGAGTAGGATCTTGTTCATTGGTGATGTAATTACTCTATCCGTTGAGTAGGATCTTGGTCATTGGTGATGTCATCACTCTATTTGTTGAGTAGGATCTTGTTCATTGGTGATGTCATCACTCTATCTGTTGAGTAGGATCTTGGTCATTGGTGAGTCATCACTCTATCTGTTGAGTAGGATCTTGTTCATTGGTGATGTCATCACTCTATCTGTTGAGTAGGATCTTGTTCATTGTTGATGTCATCACTCTATCTGTTGAGTAGGATCTTGTTCATGAGTGATGTCATCACTCTATCTGTTGAGTAGGATCTTGTTCATTGGTTATGTCATCACTCTATCTGTTGAGTAGGATCTTGTTCATGGGTGATGTCATCACTCTATCCGTTAAGTAGGATCTTGTTCATTGGGGATGTAATCACTCTATCCGTTAAGTAGGATCTTGTTTATTGGTAATGTCATCACTCTATCTGTTGTGTAGGATCTTGTTCATTGGGGATGTAATCAGTCTATCCGTTGAGTAGGATCTTGTTCATTGGGGATGTAATCACTCTATCCGTTAAGTAGGATCTTGTTTATTGGTGATGTCATCACTCTATCTGTTGTGTAGGATCTTGTTCATTGGGGATGTAATCAGTCTATCCGTTGAGTAGGATCTTGTTCATTGGGGATGTAATCACTCTATCCGTTAAGTAGGATCTTGTTTATTGGTGATGTCATCACTCTATCTGTTGTGTAGGATCTTGTTCACTGGGGATGTAATCAGTCTATCCGTTAAGTAGGATCTTGTTCATTGGGGATGTCATCACTCTATCTGTTTAGTAGGATCTTGTTCATTGGTGATGTCATCACTCTATCTGTTGAGTAGGATTTTGCAATAACACCTCGTTTCATGGCCTGAATTGTTCCCCCCCCCCCCCCCCCCCCCCCCCCCCCCCCCCCCCCCCCCCCCCCCCCCCCCCCCCCCCCCCCCCCCCCCCCCCCCTCCTTCCTCCCGTCAGTGTCTGAATCTCAAAAGCATGCAGGAAGATGGAACATTCCAGTGCTACAGACGCCTGATCTTGTCTTTCTTGAGACATTGTCATTTCTCTGGATTCTGATGTATGATCTTGTCTTTCTTGGAGACATTGTCTTTCCATGCAGATTTCAGTCTGGACTGTGATGATCTTGTCTTTCTTGGAGACGTCTTTCCATGCAGATTCCAGTCTGGGCTGTGATGATCTTGTCTTTCTTGGAGACATTGTCTTTCCATGCAGATTTCAGTCTGGACTGTGATGATCTTGTCTTTCTTGGAGACATTGTCTTTCCAGGCAGATTTCAGTCTGGACTGTGATGATCTTGTCTTTCTTGGAGATATTGTCTTTCCATGCAGATTCCAGTCTGGACTGTGATGATCTTGTCTTTCTTGGAGACATTGTCTTTCCATGCAGATTCCAGTCTGGACTGTGATGATCCTGTCTTTCTTGGAGACATTGTCTTTCCATGCAGATTCCAGTCTGGACTGTGATGATCCTGTCTTTCTTGGAGACATTGTCTTTCCATGCAGATTTCAGTCTGGACTGTGATGACATTGTCTTTGTTGCCTCAGAGAGGATTTCTGATCTTGACCCCTGCTGGCTAATGAAGGATCCCAAAAACGTATTCAAAAGACAGCCATGATAATTTTTTAACCGAAGCTGTACACGAGAGCCGGCTGAAAAACTCCTGTGATCAGTCTACCACTCCTAGGTCAGCACGTCTGAAAGGTCAGCTGAGGTTAGCCAAATAAGTTAGAGGTCAGCCAAATACGTTAGAAGTTAGCCAAATAAGTTAGAGGTTAGCCAAATAAGTTAGAGGTTAGCCAAATAAGTCAGAGGTTAGCAAACTAATTTAGAGGTTAGCCAAATGAGGTAGAGGTTAGCCAAATAAGTTAGAGGTTAGCAAAATAAGTCAGAAGTTAGCAAACTAAATTAGAGGTTAGCAAACTAAGTTAGAGGTTAGCCAAATACGTTAGAGGTTAGCAAAATAAGTTAGCGGTTAGCCAAAAAAGCTACACAGGCTGAAAAACAAATAGATCGACTGAACGGTTTTCCGTGTTTGACAGCAGTCCACTTTCAGTTCTGAACAGCAGATCAATTGCTGTAAATTACGAAAGGTTGTTTGTTATTCTTTATAGCTTTTTTTGTTTAACCATTTGGGAATTACATGACGCATTTTGCAAACTGCAACTTTTACTTTTCTATAAACTGTGCGGCTTTAACTAATGTGATTCAAACACGCTAAATTTTGTATGGAAATGATTTCCTGTGAGGAAGTAGACGCCCAGCCTTGCGCATTTAGCTTCCAACTTCCACACACACACACACACACACACACACACACACACACACACACACACACACACACACATCTTATTAAATGTTTTTTTGTTTGTTTGTTTGCGTGCATATATAGAGAAAGAGACAAAGTGACAGACAACAGACATGAGAAACGGCTAGAGCAGTTCTATTGTTCACCAACGATTTCCTGTGTAGGCGACATGTAGCCATAACAAGGCAGCACAGGATGTTGTTGTGTAGGCGACATGTAGCCATAACAAGGTAGCACGGAATGTTCCAGAACAATCCAGGCATTGACGAAGGAAACAGTCTCGGTGTGGCCTTCAAGGTCGGCCGGGCTAGAAACGACACGACAGACTGGGCTTGAACAATGAAGAAGTGTGTTTGCTTCACAAGAGTTTTGCCCGGCGGCTACTGACAGTGAATGAGGGGGGGGGGGGGGGGGGTCGTATCTATCCCCCTCACCGGCGTTACACGCAACAAGTGATTTACTGTGCCCCGCAAGTGCTGTGTTTTCCCCCTTGTTCGCCCTTTGTCAAAGAGAGAGCTTTTAGCCCCTAATGACAGGGTGGGTGCCCACACTAGTTCTTACCTACGTTTGGCGGAGTCATCTTTCCAGTGGGAACGCTCTTCCCTGGTCGTCTGACCTGAGAGGGGAACGGGTATCCCTGTGTGCATCTGTGTGTGTGTGCGTGCGTGCGTGCGTGCGTGCGTGTGTGTGTGTGTATGTATGTATGTATGCACGCATTTTTCTTTCCTTTTTTTTTGTTTGCCTCACACAGACATTTTAAAAGATTATATGCTATTTTCTTGTTGACTGTTTTAGTTGTTCTTGTATTTCAAACAGCTTTTTTCATTTGCTTGAATTGTTTTTGTACTTTCAATTGCTTTTTTGTCATTTTCGTTGTTTTCACGAATAATGTAAGGCTTGCTTCTTGGTGGTGGTCGTTATTGTTAGTTTGTTTGGTTTGACGACGTTTGCTTGTATCATCATGTTTTGATGCATACGTTGTATCATTGAGTACTAGCGTCGTAGAATAGTAACAAATACGAAAAATGGCTAACTAAGCCAATACTTTTACCTTTATAAAATAAAGAATCATTGTCACTGTAATTGTCATTGTCATTCCTCTCTCTCTCTCTCTCTCCTCTCTCTCTCTCTCTCTCTCTCTCTCTCTCTCTCTGTGTGTGTGTGTGTGTGTGTGTGTGTGTGTGTGTGTGTGTGTGTGTGTGTGTGTGTGTGTGTGTGTGTGTGTGTATGATACAGAGAGACAGAGACAGAGAGAGACAGACAGACAGACAGACAGAGAGAGAGAGAGAGAGAGTCTACTCATCATCATCATCATTATCATCATCATCATCATCATCATCATCGCCTATTACCCCTCCTGGGGTACAGGCCGCCAACCAAGGACCTCCAGGCATCTCTGTCCTGGGCTCTTTTCTCCAGCTGGTTCCAAGTCATCCCCATATTCCTGATGTCTGCTTCCAGGTCCCTGCGCCAGGTGTTCCTTGGTCGACCTCTTTTTCGTTTTCCTTGTGGGTTCCATGGTAGGGCTTGTCTGGTGATGTTGCTTGCAGGCTTCCGCAGCGTGTGTCCAATCCAGCCCCAACGTCGTTTCTTGATTTCCTGTTCTGTGGGCAGCTGGTTTGTTCTCTCCCAGAGCTCGTTGTTGTTGATGGTGTCTGGCCACCGGATGCGGAGAATCTTGCACAAGCAGTTGTTGATGAACACCTGCACCATATTTGTGGTGGAGACTGTTGTTCTCCAGGTCTCCGCTCCGTACAATAGAACTGTCTTGATGTTGGTGTTGAAGAGCCTGACTTTGGTGTTGACTGACAGTTCCTTGGAGCTCCAGATGTTCCGAAGCTGTACGAACGCTGCCCTGGCCTTTCCGATCCTTGCTCTGACGTCAGCGTCTGTGCCCCTCTGCTTGTCGATGACACTGCCCAGGTAGGTAAAGGCTTCTATCTCCTCTAGTGTCTCGCTGTCCGGCATGATTGAGTTGGTGCTGACAGTGTTGGCCTTGAGAATCTTGCTCTTGCCTTTATGGATGTTGAGCCCTACTTGTGCTGAGGTGGCTGCTACGTTGCTCGTCTTCTCTTGCATCTGATGTTGAGTGTACGAGAGTAGCCCAGGTCGTCAGCGAAGTCCAAATCGTCGAGCTGCATCCAGGGTGTCCACTGGATCCCATGTCTTCTCTGATCTGTTGAGGTCTTCATGATCCAGTCGATTGCCAGTAGAAATGGTGAAAACAGGCAACCTTGTCTGACACCAGTCCTCACTTCGAATGCCTTCGTGAGCTGCCCTCCACGGATGACTCTGCAGGTCAGAGCCTTGTATGAGTTTCTGATGATGGTGGTGATCTTGACCGGCACACCGTAATGTCGGAGAAGCTTCCACAGGCTGTCTCGGTCTTCGCTGTCAAAAGCTTTCCCATAGTCGATAGAGTTGACATACAGGGATGAGTTCAACTTGTTCGATTGCTCAACAATGATGCCAAGCGTTGCGATCTGGTCTGTGCAGGATCGATCCTTGCGAATGCCAGCCTGCTGGTCACGGAGTTGAGCATCAACGGGATCCTTTAACCTGTTCAAAATGACTCTGTTGAAAACCTTTCCTGGCACTGACAGCAGTGCGATTCCTCTGTAGTTCGCGCAGTTGCTAAGGTCGCCTTTCTTGGGAATCTTGATAAGGTATCCCTCCTTCCAGTCCGCTGGCTCTTGCTCCTCTTCCCAGATCTTCTTGAAAATAGGCCAAAGCATCTCTACTGTGCTCTCTATGTCTGTCTTCAGCACCTCCTCTGCGGGGATGTTGTCAGATCCTGCCGCCTTTCCGTTCTTCAACTGTTTGATGGCCCTCCCAATTTCTTCTTTGGTTGGTGCCCCGCAGTCTATGGGCAGGTCTGAGTCAGCCTCTTCGATGTCTGGAGGGTTCTCTGGCGATGATCTGTTCAAGAGCTCCTCGAAGTGCTCAACCCATCTGTTCTTCTGCTGCTCTTCTCCTGTGAGTTGCCTTCCCTCTCTGTCTTTTATTGGTCGTTTTGGCCTCTTGAACGTTCCTGCCAGCTTATTGGTGATGTCATACAGTCCTTTCACGTTTCCCTGTTTTGCTGCTTGTTCGGCTTCTGTTGCTGGATCATCTACATATTTCCTCTTGTTTGTTCTGATGCTCTTATTTGCTTGTTTGTTTGCTTCAGTGTGTTCTGCTTGTGCTTTGGCCTTCTCTGCTCTTGTTCGGCTGTTGTTGATTGCCGCTTTCTTCTCTTTCCTCTGTTGGATCTTGTATAGGCAGTCTGCTAGGATCCATTCCTTGTGTTGGTGCTCACTGTGGCCAAGCACTTCCTGGCATGTTGATGTTACTGCCTCCTTGATCTCCTTCCACTTGTCCTCTAGTGTACCGTCTTCCTCTTCCAGTGGTTCTTGCCGTACTTGAAACTTGTTGCCTAGAGTTGTTCTACATTCTTGGATCTTGTTAGTATCTCTCAGGAGAGCTGTGTTGTACTTGTGCCGTACTGCATGTGCCATCATCCAATTCTTCTTTAACTTCAATTTAAGCCTGGCCACAACGAGGTGGTGGTCTGAAGCCACGTCTGCTCCTCTCTTTGCCCTCACATCCTGCATGGATCTTCTGAATTTCTTATTGATGCAGATGTGGTCAATCTGGTTTTCTGTTGTATCATCTGGTGAAATCCAGGTGACCTTGTGGAGGTTCTTGTGGAGGAAAACGCTGCCACCGATGATAAAGTTGTTGAGTGCACATAGGTCTGCCAGTCGTTCACCGTTCTCGTTCATGTTCCCCAGTCCATGGCTTCCCATGATGGTCTCGTACCCAGTGTTGTCCTTTCCGATCTTGGCGTTAAAGTCCCCCATCAGGATGGTGATATCTCTCTCTGGGTACTTTTCTATGATGGACTGCAGTCTATCGTAGAACTGGTGCTTGTCAGTTTCCTCACTGTCATTTATAGGAGCATAGCACTGTATTACATTTATGTTGATCTTCTTCTTCTTGGTTCTGAAGGATGCCGTGATGAATCTTGGGCCATGAGCTTCCCACCCAATAGGCGCTCTCTGAGCTGTTTTAGACAACGTTAGTGCAACTCCTTCAGTATGGGAGGCATTGTCCTCTTCATGTCTGAGTACAGCAGCATCTCTCCCGAGGTCAATCGTTTCTGTCCGGACTGTGTCCAGCGGGTTTCATTGATTCTAATCAGGGTTAGGTTGCAGTTCTGCATCCCTGACGCTACTTGGAATGTCTTTCCTGTCTCATACATGGTCCTGACGTTCCATGTTCCGATGTTGGCTGCCCTGGTTGAAAGAAAGGCGGTCGGCCTTGTGGCTTCCCGAGATTTCAGGCGTTCATCACATGGCGTCATACATCTTCTTGTCGAAGACCCATCCCTTCCCATGGCTGAGGTGTTGGTTTGATTCTTGGTTGGCGTTTTTGTGGCTGTGGTTTGTTTTACGGGGTAGAGTAGCTGGCCCCAGGCGTTGTTGTGTGCGTTGTTGTGAGACACTGTGTGTGGGATCGTGTGTGTGTGTGTGTGTGTGTGTGTGTGTGTGTGTGTGTGTGTGTGTGTGCGTGCGTGGTGTGCGTGTGCGTGCGTGCGTGTGTGTGTGTGTGTGTGTGTGTGTGTGTGTGTGTGTGTGTGTGTGAGTATGCACTCTTGTTTGTAGGTGTGTGGTACTTACTGCATTATTTATCTTCTTATTGGTTTCAGTTATGTTTCCTTTAATTTTTTTTATACATTTTGGCTACATCTTGGCTACAATTTCCCAGCACAGCACAACTACCACCCTCTAATACCCCTTACAATCCACCAACTCCAGACAACGCCCACCTTACACTTCACAATACAACACTCCTGCCACCACCTAACACATTACACTTTCAATCCCCCACCATCACACACATCCCACAGCAGTCAGCACACCCCTCTAGCCCACTACATCCATTTGCTGTTCAGTTGCTGAACACAATGACTGCTCAGTTCCTGTCACAGCAACACCAACCAGCTCCTCTCCCCATGTCCTCATTGAATTAAATTAACATGTCGACTGTATGCATCCTTATATTCGTATATCATTGCTTCATCACCGTCTCTGCATTTGTTATATCCACTTCATATCACATAGGTATGTATTGCGATATGTTATTTCATCATCCATGCGCTATGTATATCTGCGCATATCTAATGGTTGTGAGCGTGCATATGTTTGTATCCACTTCATATCACATAGGTATGTAGTGTGATACGCTTATTAATTTTCATCATCCAAGTGCTATGTACGTATGCGCATATCTAATTTTTATGAGCGCATATCTAATAGTTTTCTACATGCGTGTGTGTGGGCGCACACACGTGTGTGTGTGTATGTGTGTGTGTGTTTGTGTGTGTGTGTGTGTGTGTGTGTGTGTGTACGTGCGTGCGCGTGCGTGCATGCGTGCGTGTGTGTGTGCGTGCGTGCGTATGTGTGTGTGATGTGTGTGTGTGTGTGTGTGCGCACACGCACTCGCGAGTGTGTGTGTGTGTGTAAATCTATGTGTATTTGTTGTTTGTTTGTTCGTTTCCTTGTCTGGCCTGCTGCAGTCTGTCGGGTGCCTGTCAGATGTGTTGCATACTATTATACGAGTTATTACTCTGATCTCAAGGAGTGCGTTTTGTGGTGTTGTGGACAAACAAAAACTGGTGCGTCGACATGGAAGTGCTGCCACTCAGTGGTTAAAAAGACAGGGCAAAATGTGCTGACACTGGGAGTGTTGTATACAAACAAAAACTGGTGCGTCGACATCGAAGTGCTGCCACTCAGTGTTTAAAAAGGACAGAACAAAATGTGCTGACATTGGGAATGTGACGCGAGCCCGTATTGAGAGACTACACGAGTCATTATCATACACCAATGCTCATTGCAGTTTAATCTGATTATCAACATATATATGTGTGTTCAGATACATATGAGTTGGTGATTTTGTGCGTGCAACATACAGGAATTGTGCTTTTTAGTCTTGCAGTACTTCGTCCTGTACAACCTGACAGCAATTAGTTGTGTGCACATTAAATTGTAAGTGCATTCTCAGTCACCTATTTCAGTACCACTGCTGTGGTATCTAATCTACCAGTTTGTTTGATTGGTTTTTCTTGGGTTTTTGTTGTTGTTGTTGTTGTTGTTGTTGTTGTTGTTGTTGTTGTTGTTGTTGTTATTGGGTTTTTTTGTTGGTTTTTTTTTTTCATCATTTGTTTTACTTTTTTTGTACGTGTCCTTTCTTCCTCTTTCTTTTTGTTTTTCCTTTTACTTGTGCACTCAGGACATAACATGACCACAAACCAGAACTCATGGCCATCGAGAGATGGACTGAGAATTTGCCATTTAAATATCAATAGTGCAGTCAGTAAGATCTCTGATATCTCGACCCTGATATCGAACCACCAAAAGCCATTCCATGTTCTGGGTCTCTCCGAATCAAGACTAAATACCTACATTAGTGATAAAGATGTATCAGTCCCAGGTTATAGTATCGTTCGAAAAGACCCTACTAAAGACAAAGAGACAGGTCTTCTAGTGTATATCAGTGAATCTCTCAACTTCAAGAGACTTTCCCACCTAGAACAGCATGACGTAGAAGCAGTGTGGATACAAATCACACTGAACAAATCACGATCCATTTTAATCGGGTTTTGCTATCGGAACCCAGCAGAAAGAGTCAGCTGGACTGATAAATTTGTTACTATGATGGGCGCAGTTTCTTTAGAATGTAAAGAGATCGTTTTACTCGGTGACTTCAATGTAGATCTTTTGAAACCAAACAGCCAATGGAGCCAAACGATAAGTGTGTTGAATTTACATCAGATTATCAAAACACCCACCAGAGTCACACCAACTTCAAAGACAATCATTGACCATATCTATGTATCAAATGAAAATAACATACTAGAAGCTTGTGTACCAGTCTTCTCTTCTAGTGATCATTACCCAGTGTGTGTTACATGGTCTAAACATGGAGTGAAAATCCCAAAACCAGGCCACAAAACCATAACCTATCGTTGCTTCTCAAAATTTAATGAACAAAATTTTTTGCTTGATTTAATGAACTCAGAACTTAATACAGTATACAATATTACTGATCCAGATTCAGCGATTGACTTTTGGATCGAAATTTTTACAGAAGTCTATAACAGACATGCTCCGTTAAAAACAATCAGAGTAAAGCATATTCCCAAACCACCGTGGTACACGAAAGAACTACAGGAGGCATGCTACCTTAGAGACCTTTTGAAAGAACATGGCTATGAAGAAGAATCAAGATCACTAAGAAATGCAATAAACTCTCAGAAGCGCAGGGAAAAAACAAAATACTATCGCGAGTTATTAACTTCCAAACAAAATCCAAAACTGGTTTGGCAAGCAATAAACCAGCTTAACAATAACAGTTCTTCTTCAAAATCAACTGTTATAAAAGGTATTTCTGCTGAACAAATTAACACTCACTTCTCTACCATTCCAGATACAGTTGTTACTACTGATCATTCAAGCTCTAATGAACTTAGAACTCCATCAATTTTGTCACCACAAAAAAATCACGTCTGAACTACACATTCCCCTCATAACTGTGCACGAGGTGTATCAGTACCTACTTCATCTCAAACAGTCAGGAACACGTGGACTAGATGGCATAGATGGCAAAATTCTGAAACTCTCGGCTCCAGTTATAACTGACACGTTAACGTACATCTTTAATTTGTGCATAGATAAAAGCTATTTTCCTAATGCGTTCAAAAAGCAAAAGTTATACCCATTCATAAATCTGGTGATAATACTGATCCTTCAAACTACAGACCAATATCAATCTTATCTATCCTTTCCAAACCTCTAGAAAAGCATTTAAATAAACACATCCTTCATCACTTCAACAAGTACGATTTGCTCCATCCCGGACAGTCTGGTTTCAGACAGAAACATTCCTGCCATTCTGCATTAATCAATCTTGTAGATGTGTGGCTTAATAATATTAACAACGACAGATATTGTGGTGTCTTATTCGTTGATTTTAAAAAAAGCATTCGATGTCATTGACCGCAATCTCCTTATTCGAAACTGGAGGTATACGGTCTTTCAAAATCCGCCCTTATCCTTCTAAAATCATACATCACAAAAAGACAACAATGTGTCTTATCGGGGACGACTGTCTCTTCTATAACAACTCTTAAGTATGGCGTTCCACAAGGCTCCATTTTAGGCCCGCTACTCTTCTCAATCTACATTAATGACCTACCCCTACATGTGAGATCTACATGCGACCTCTTTGCAGATGACACCACAATTCACACCAGCCATAATGATCCTTCCAGTCTTTCAAAACATTTGCAAGAGAGTACCAACGACCTTGTAAAATGGACCGAACTAAATCACGTCACTTAAACCTCAAAAAACAAAACTGATGTACATTACAACTATGCAAAAAAGACAAAATCTCACCAATGATTTCCTCCTATACATCTCAAAAATGTACTTGTGGAACAGGTCACTCATCATAAAGTATTAGGACTAATAATTGACAATCGTCTCAGCTGGAATCCCCACATAACTTTACTCTGCAAAAGGCTTTCCCAGAAAGTCTATAAGCTCACCAAAATCAAACACTTTCTTGACCTGCATTCACGAAAACTTTTTTTTCCATGCTCATATTCAGTCTTATGTTGATTATGCATCGACTATATGGGATTCTGCAAGTGCAAACACACTAAAACCATTGTTCAGCCTACATAAACGAACGCTCAAATGAATCCTTCTGAAGAAAACTAGCCTCGAAAGCTCTGATTATAAACATCTTCACATTCTTCCATTCAGTCAGAGACTCAAATACAGCAAAGGGCTAATGATGCACAAGATTCTGACCGGGAATGCTCCAACAACTTTAATGAGACGATTCTCGAAAGTCTCGTCGAGAAACTCCCACAAACTTCATATCCCAATTCCCAGAACTGACCTATTTAAATCAAGTCTAACGTACTCAGGAACCTCTTTGTGGAACTCCCTTCCAGAATCCATCAAACAAATCCATTGTACCACAACTTTCAAAAACACTTACCTTACCCACCTTCTGCGGTAAAAAAACAACAACAAAAAAACAAAAAAAACAACAACCCAGAAGTAATACCAACAAGTGATCTCCAAAGCATAAATCATCCCCTTTTCATGTACTTAACCAATTTGTTTTTTTCTCTGTTTTTTTCTTTTTTTTTCATGTATCAAGTATTTTGATATATATATATATATATATATATATATATATCACCAATGTGTGTGTGTATGTATGTAGTATGTTTGTACGTATGTATGTGTGTATGTGTGCATATGTATGTGTATGTGTGCATATATATAATATATATATATATATATATATATAATATATGTGTGTGTGTGTGTGTGTGTGTGTGTGTGTGTGTGTGTGTGTGTGTGTGTGTGTGTGTATCCACACGCGCGCACATGTATATGTATATGTGTGTGTGTGTGTGTATATGTGTATGTTGTGTGTATATATATATATATATAATATGTATGTATGTATGTGTGTGTGTGTGTGTGTATATATGTGTGTGTGTGTGGATATATATATATATAATATGTGTGTGTGCATATGGATATAATCTTGTGAACAATGATTATTTGTTGTGCCCTTCTCTCTCTCTCTCCTCTCCTCTCTCTCTCTCCTCTCTCTCTCTCTCTCTCTCTCTCTCTCTCTGTCTGTGTGTGCGTGCGTGTGTATGTTCCGAATTCCGTACATATTTTGTCATATTTATTTTACTGTCTGATTTTATACATGCTAATTATTGTACGTTTTAGTACATTTCCATTTTAAACCATTGCATTTCATGCTGTTCCCCATCTCCCTTCCATCCTCTCTCTCTCTCTCTCTCTCTCTCTCTCTCTCTCTCCTCTCTCTCTCTCTCTCTCTCTCTCTCTCTCTTTTTTTTTTTTTTTGCTCCCCCCCCCCCCCCCAATTTCATCTCACTTTGCTTAATACCTTCTACGTATTTTCATGCCTTACGAAAAATGATTACATGTTGTGCCTCTCCTCTCTCTCTCTCTCTCCTCTCTCTCTCTCTCTCTCTCTCTCTCTCTCTCTCTCTCTCTCTCTGCGTGCGAGCGTGCGTGTATGTGTGTGTTCAAAAATATGTACGTATTTTGTCATATTCACTTCACTGTCTGTTTTCATACAAGCCAATCTTGTACGTTGTAGTACATAATTTACATATGTTCCCCCAGCCCACCTGACTCCCTACCCCCACTCTCTCCTTCCTCTTCATTATTGTTATTCTCATTTTTATTTTTATTTTATTATTATTATTATTATATTTCTTTTCTGTTTATTATTATTCTTATTTTTTGTTTTGTTTTCATTTCTCTTCTATTTTCATGTGCTGTTCCTCTATGATTACATGACCGCTTTGCTTGCTTCTTTGCTTTCTTACATTACTTGATTTCACTGCATGCTGTAGTCCCTACTCAGGGCGAGGACTGGATGTAAAAAAGCACGTCAGTGCTTATCTATTATCCTCGTAAATAAAGAATTTTGTCTTGTCTTGTCTTGTCTTGTCCCTCTCTTTAGACATTCCCTCCACCCCTACCTCAGCCTACTCAGTCTCAAATATCCCCCACCCCCCTCCACTACCTAGTCTGTCCACTCTCCCTTCCCCCTCCCAGACCTGCCCCCCCCCCCCCCCCCCCCCCACACACACAACACACACCCCTCTCACCCCGCCTTTCTGTTCACTCTGACGTTGGTGCAAAAATTCCAAAGGTATAAATCATCAATTAACGTTATTTCAGAGCAATGTGCGTTACACACCAACGTGGGATCTCTAAAGGTACTCAAACGAGACCAACAAGGCGGCGTTCAATGGCAATCTTTCTTTCTCCCCCCTTTCCATTTATGGTGAAACACAAACGTAGATTGTGAACACTTGCCCTGGACTAAAGAGCGTAATGTGACACGCCCTGTAATACGTGTACTCTCCTCCCTGAACCCCCCCCCCCCCCTCCCACACTCCAGATCAAGCGTGACGTCACTGAAGGAGATAAGCGACCGTGGGAGACTTGTCCAGTAGGTGGGGAAGGGGGGAGGGGGGGGAGGAGGCAGAGAGGAGAGGGCGGGGGGGTGGGGGAGAGTTACTGGTATGTGAGTGATGTCACAGCAGGCCCTCGGTCAGCCAGTGGGTCACATTCTCACGGTACCGCTGGACAGTGGACACTGCCGCACAGTGGTCACCTCTCTCTGTCTGTCTGTCACACACACACACACACACACACACACACACACACACACACACACACACACACACACACACGTGTGCGCGCGGTGGGTATTCTCTCTCTCTCTCTCTCTCTCTCTTCTCTCTCTCTCTCTCTCTCTCTCTCTCTCTCTCTCTCTCTCTCTCATCTGGGAAACAACAATTTTTGTTCGATTTACATTTCTAGAATAAAATAAAATTGCATATAGTCATCTAATACAAAAATTATACCGATGTACTAGGACTGAAAAATTCTAAAGATTGTGTTGCTTAATGCATTCATAGCTTTTGTCATTGTATGCATATTGAATCAGTATAATGGATGACTCAAAGCAACAGTCCTTTCGGCTTTTTACTATAATTTGGTTTTAAATTTTGTGATTATCTAATAGCATAATGTCATGTGGTATATTTGTATATGTATAGGTAGGCGTGTGTGTGTGTGTGTGTGTGTTTGTGTGTGCGCGCGCGCGCGCGTGTATGTGTGTGTATGTGTGTGTGTGTGTGTGTGTGTGTGTGTGTGTGTGTGTGTGTGTGTGTGTGTGTGTGTGTGTGTTCTTTTCATTTCACTTTTTTACATGTCATATCACTAATTGTGGTCAAAGCACGTTAAATAAAAGATTCATTTATTCACTCATTACCAGACATTGCCTATTTCACCAAAGTCTGCAGACAAGTGCTGAAAGAACTGTCTTGGGCCAGCTGGTAGACAGCAGTCACAAACCTGTGGAACATGCTGATAGAGTGCACCACTGTCACGGATGGTTTGGTGCTGTGAGTATGACTGTCTGACTCTCGCTTTCAAAAGTTTGGATGCGTGTAACGATTATTCCCTACACACACCCACACCACACGAACATGGACAGCCAGGCAACACACCAGTTAGGTTTCTTTTATATGCTGCCCAGACCATCAAAACATAAACACATATCAAAATAAATCGGCACAAAATTAGCGCACGCCACCGCCAGCAAGGGCATTCAACAAACACAGGGAGCTTCCACCGTCGCTTTCAAAACTGACACATTGAATCTTTCTCACTGGCACCGTCAGTAGTGTCCCAACAGACACAGTCCACACAGCTGGCTGCAATAAGCCCAGGTCACAGTCTTCACACGGCAAGCAGAGCCGCTCACGAGTACAGTTCGAAGTCCCACAGGGTACACCCACACAGAAGATCACGAGTACTGTTCGAAGTCCCACAGGGTACACCCACACAGAAGATCACAAGTACTGTTCGAAGTCCCACAGGGTACACCCACACAGAAGATCACGAGTACAGTTCGAAGTCCCACAGAGTACACCCACACAGAAGATCACGAGTACAGTTCGAAGTCCCACAGAGTACACCCACACAGAAGATCACGAGTACTGTTCGAAGTCCCACAGAGCACACCCACACAGAAGATCACGAGTACAGTTCGAAGTCTCACAGGGTACACCCACACAGAAGATCGCGGCAAGTAGAGCTCTTTGCTACACAATTCCACTACTGACCTGGCGGTCAGCCTCACCACATCGTCTTGACGGAGAATCCTGAGGCCCTTTGCTACACTATTCTACTACTGACCTGGCGGTCAACCTCTCCACGTCATCATGACGGAGAATCCTGAGGCCCTCTGCTGCACAATTCTACTACTGACCTGGCGGTCGTCTTGACGGAGACAGCGGCTGGGACACGGGCTGTACCTCTACACTTGGTGGTAATCAGTTCCAGGCCGGACTCAGAGGCCTCACCGTTTTTGTTTTTCTTTCGCCTTGTTGTTCTTTTATTCACGTCATGTTGTTATGTAATCTTACGTTGACGTCACAATTTACTTAGGATTTCACAACAACCAAGATCAACATTCCTTGAAAAGATGTCAACAACACAGCCATACTAAAGACCGCTG
The DNA here is from genome assembly GCA_033310375.1 of Conus canariensis. NCBI lineage: Eukaryota > Metazoa > Mollusca > Gastropoda > Neogastropoda > Conidae > Conus > Conus canariensis. The sequence continues at coordinate 1,456,803 of CM065746.1, forward strand.
CAGAGAACATCCCAAGTGGAGCCAGGATAAATCACAGATCGTGCCGGACTGAATACATCCAACAACTTGAACACCAAGTTACAGCAAGAACAGGAAAGAGTCTGTACAAAAAAAAAAAAAAAAAAAAAAGGCAGTAACTCTAAAATATTGCTGGAATTATGAACAATGAGAGACCGTCTTCAGTTTCTATAGATCTAGAAGAAGAGCTAGAGAAGAAGTCTTCACTGGTCAAATAGAGAGTGTTTGCCTGATGAGCTGATGATCGTTAATTCAGAGAGTGTTTGCCTGATGAGCTGATGATCGTTAATTCAGAGAGTGTTTGCCTGATGAGCTGATGATCGTTAATTCAGAGAGTGTTTGCCTGATGAGCTGATGATCGTTAATTCAGAGAGTGTTTGCCTGATGAGCTGATGATCGTTAATTCAGAGAGTGTTTGCCTGATGAGCTGATGATCGTTAATTCAGAGAGTGTTTGCCTGATGAGCTGATGATCGTTAATTCAGAGAGTGTTTGCCTGATGAGCTGATGATCGTTAATTCAGAGAGTGTTTGCCTGATGAGCTGATGATCGTTAATTCAGAGAGTGTTTGCCTGATGAGCTGATGATCGTTAATTCAGAGAGTGTTTGCCTGATGAGCTGATGAACGTTAATTCAGAGAGTGTTTGCCTGATGAGCTGATGATCGTTAATTCAGAGAGTGTTTGCCTGATGAGCTGATGATCGTTAATTCAGAGAGTGTTTGCCTGATGAGCTGATGAACGTTAATTCAGAGAGTGTTTGCCTGATGAGCTGATGATCGTTAATTCAGAGAGTGTTTGCCTGATGAGCTGATGATCGTTAATTCAGAGAGTGTTTGCCTGATGAGCTGATGATCGTTAATTCAGAGAGTGTTTGCCTGATGAGCTGATGATCGTTAATTCAGAGAGTGTTTGCCTGATGAGCTGATGATCGTTAATTCAGAGAGTGTTTGCCTGATGAGCTGATGAACGTTAATTCAGAGAGTGTTTGCCTGATGAGCTGATGAACGTTAATTCAGAGAGTGTTTGCCTGATGAGCTGATGAACGTTAATTCAGAGAGTGTTTGCCTGATGAGCTGATGAACGTTAATTCAGAGAGTGTTTGCCTGATGAGCTGATGATCGTTAATTCAGAGAGTGTTTGCCTGATGAGCTGATGATCGTTAATTCAGAGAGTGTTTGCCTGATGAGCTGATGATCGTTAATTCAGAGAGTGTTTGCCTGATGAGCTGATGAACGTTAATTCAGAGAGTGTTTGCCTGATGAGCTGATGAACGTTAATTCAGAGAGTGTTTGCCTGATGAGCTGATGAACGTTAATTCAGAGAGTGTTTGCCTGATGAGCTGATGAACGTTAATTCAGAGAGTGTTTGCCTGATGAGCTGATGATCGTTAATTCAGAGAGTGTTTGCCTGATGAGCTGATGATCGTTAATTCAGAGAGTGTTTGCCTGATGAGCTGATGATCGTTAATTCAGAGAGTGTTTGCCTGATGAGCTGATGATCGTTAATTCAGAGAGTGTTTGCCTGATGAGCTGATGAACGTTAATTCAGAGAGTGTTTGCCTGATGAGCTGATGAACGTTAATTCAGAGAGTGTTTGCCTGATGAACTGATGAACGTTAATTCAGAGAGTGTTTGCCTGATGAGCTGATGATCGTTAATTCAGAGAGTGTTTGCCTGATGAGCTGATGAACGTTAATTCAGAGAGTGTTTGCCTGATGAGCTGATGAACGTTAATTCAGAGAGTGTTTGCCTGATGAGCTGATGAACGTTAATTCAGAGAGTGTTTGCCTGATGAGCTGATGATCGTTAATTCAGAGAGTGTTTGCCTGATGAGCTGATGAACGTTAATTCAGAGAGTGTTTGCCTGATGAGCTGATGATCGTTAATTCAGAGAGTGTTGCCTGATGAGCTGATGAACGTTAATTCAGAGAGTGTTTGCCTGATGAACTGATGAACGTTAATTCAGAGAGTGTTTGCCTGATGAACTGATGAACGTTAATTCAGAGAGTGTTTGCCTGATGAACTGATAATCGTTAATTCAGAGAGTGTTTGCCTGATGAGCTGATGATCGTTAATTCAGAGAGTGTTTGCCTGATGAGCTGATGATCGTTAATTCAGAGAGTGTTTGCCTGATGAACTGATGAACGTTAATTCAGAGAGTGTTTGCCTGATGAGCTGATGAACGTTAATTCAGAGAGTGTTTGCCTGATGAGCTGATGAACGTTAATTCAGAGAGTGTTTGCCTGATGAGCTGATGATCGTTAATTCAGAGAGTGTTTGCCTGATGAGCTGATGATCGTTAATTCAGAGAGTGTTTGCCTGATGAGCTGATGAACGTTAATTCAGAGAGTGTTTGCCTGATGAACTGATGAACGTTAATTCAGAGAGTGTTTGCCTGATGAGCTGATGAACGTTAATTCAGAGAGTGTTTTGCCTGATGAACTGATGATCGTTAATTCAGAGAGTGTTTGCCTGATGAGCTGATGATCGTTAATTCAGAGAGTGTTTGCCTGATGAGCTGATGATCGTTAATTCAGAGAGTGTTTGCCTGATGAGCTGATGAACGTTAATTCAGAGAGTGTTTGCCTGATGAGCTGATGATCGTTAATTCAGAGAGTGTTTGCCTGATGAACTGATGAACGTTAATTCAGAGAGTGTTTGCCTGATGAGCTGATGATCGTTAATTCAGAGAGTGTTTGCCTGATGAGCTGATGATCGTTAATTCAGAGAGTGTTTGCCTGATGAGCTGATGAACGTTAATTCAGAGAGTGTTTGCCTGATGAGCTGATGATCGTTAATTCAGAGAGTGTTTGCCTGATGAACTGATGAACGTTAATTCAGAGAGTGTTTGCCTGATGAACTGATGAACGTTAATTCAGAGAGTGTTTGCCTGATGAGCTGATGAACGTTAATTCAGAGAGTGTTTGCCTGATGAGCTGATGAACGTTAATTCAGAGAGTGTTTGCCTGATGAACTGATGAATGTTAATTCAGAGAGTGTTTGCCTGATGAACTGATGAACGTTAATTCAGAGAGTGTTTGCCTGATGAACTGATGAACGTTAATTCAGAGAGTGTTTGCCTGATGAACTGATGAACGTTATTGGAACCACTCACAGGGTCGGATTTCTGTGGCTTGAAAACTCTCTGTCCACCCAAGGAGTGAAAGGATACGTGATACAGTTCAGGGGGAGTTCAAGGAGTGAATGATACGTGATACAGTTCAGGGAGATACGTGATACAGTTCAGGGAGATACGTGATACAGTTCAGGGAGATACGTGATACAGTTCAGGGAGAGTTCAAGGCTGCAGAAGGAGAGAGAGGAGCCCCACGTTCCATCATGCCATGCCCGAGACACGGTAAGCCTGTGACGGTAAGCCCACGGCAAATAGGCTATGGACAGTTCACTGCCCCTACGGCTAATAGGCTATGGACAGTTCACTGCCCCTAAGGCTAATAGGCTATGGACAGTTCACTGCCCCTACGGCTAACAGGCTATGGAACTTTGACCTTTAAACTACCCCAGGACAAAATACCCACTTACCTGTCAGTTACTGGAGGCATCGGATCGACAAGTGCAAAGCAGGAGTCAGACGTCGAATACCCTCAATGAAGAAGTTGTCTAGAACATCGTGGGGAACAGTCCACAACATGTAGCAGAAGCTGTACCTGGGGCATATAAGACCTGTCAAATATGGAGCAGCTATATTGAGAACCGCATTACAATCCAACTTGGACAAGGTCAACCGGGTTCAGAACTAGGCATTACGAATCATCACTTGGGCACCCAAGTCCTCCCAGAACCAGGCCATGGATACTGTGAATGGTCTTAAGAACCTGGAGAGCAGACGGCACATAAAAGTCTTCACACACACTGTTCGACTCAAGACTATGACGATCTATGTACAGAAGAATGTCAGAGCCCACGATTCGCAGACTGAAGCGCAGCAGCTTTGTGCACACTGTACGAAGACTGGAGAGCCAGGAATCTGACCTGATGCTGCAAGAAACACAGGAATTCCATCGCACCAGCTTAGACATGAGACCAGTTCCCTGATATAAGAGACAGCATTCCAGGCACCGGGACTACAGGCACACAGTGACAGCCTGAGAGGGAAGTAGTTAGCCTCCTCAAGAAAGCTCTGGACACTGGCAGACACCGATGGCCCAGCAACAGGAGGCTACCAGGAATGCGGCTGGTGGATTTCTCATCACCCTGCAAGATGGAACAAGCTATGACACCGCCAAGTTCTACCAGGAATGCAGCTGAAAAACTAAAGACATTGTGCAAACAGTATAAAATATAGGGAACAATCTTTGAGCCTACGCCTGAGGATCCACCCAAGGATGCAAGGGAGATCCCCCACTATTAGATTGCTCGTCTTTGTATTTGTCTGACTTTATTCAAGTTTAAAAGGCTGTGCCAGTCTTGAATAAAAGTTACCCTGTGTTAGGTTTTCTTATGGGAGCAAGAGTTACCCTACTTGTTTATTGTTTACTGTTCCCTGCCATTTTCAACTTCGTGGTAGATTTAATTTTTCTAGAATGATAAATGATTTACATAGTGTGCCAAGTTACATTGTAATTTTTCTAGAATGATAAATGATTTACATAGTGTGCCAAGTTACATTGTAATTTTTCTAGAATGATAAATGATTTACATAGTGTGCCAAGCTATATGCCAATGCCTATTCATAGAGGATGGAAGCGTAAGATGACAAAATTTCGTTTTGGTAGTTTTGACTTCTCTGTTCAACGTTCTCGCTATACACAGTTAAGGAATCGTAAACGCCAGCATCCAATTCGTCCATAGGAATTTCTGACTGAGGGTACGTCTCCTGACAAGGTCCAGGAGATTCTCCGCTTTCGGGATGTGCAATATGACGTCAGCCCTGCGATGACGCCATGGGAAGATAACGCCTGTCTTTCCATTGTACATAGTTACCTTTTTCAGTCACAAGTCTGGTAAGAAGCGCACGCTTCAATAACGTCAGGACACAGACTGTTTGCAGTGGTCTGCAGGTGCCCCACGCGCACCATTCCGCGCCCATATTTCGGCTTTTTCTTTCTCTGATGAAGCTGTTGGGCTGACGGATGGGGCAAAACTGCTTTGGGTGTGCATACCAGCTGTATCGGTTCCGTGAAAATGGCAGGGTCACATCCGCTAGATGTGAGCTTTTGCACAGTTGATCTCTCTGCAGATTTCCAAACATCGTCTGGTCAGAATAGGTCACATATCGGGACTGCTGGCCTGGCCCATGACGAGTTAACAAGGTATGATTTGTAGGGACATTGGAAGAGGCTCTTCATCATTTGGACTAAATCGTTTTCCCCAGTCTGCAGAAATACTACAGATGTACATGTTAGAGTTGGAACTGGAATCAGCTCTAGGAATACACTACTGAGTGCTGAAAAACAATCCTTCACGCATGATTCCAAAATAAGAAATGTGCTTTTGAGATGAAAAGAACAACAGCAAGTCAGACAGGCAGGATATGCCCCATGCAACAGATGGTTCCGTCTTTCCTGCAGAAGAGTGAAAGCCATGGCAATGACCCCTGACCTGACCTGGCACCATGACCCGTCACCTTGGCCATGCCTCCTCCACCACCAGCAGAGCTGTCACTGGATTCCTTTCCACAGGAGGGAGTGTCGTCTGTCGTCAGATCGCTGAGGAACATCACTGCATCAGATCAGTCTTTTTTACAGCGACATCAAGATCACGTGATTTTCCCTCTGACTAGCAGATCTCAGGTAGGCAGCCCGTTGTGTAAAACGAGTGTGGATTGTGAAGCGCTCAGAGCTTGGTCTCTAGCCGAGGATAGGGGCTATATAAGTATTCATCATCATCATCATCATTCCTTGATTGATGGGAAACAAGAAACTTCTGCCGATTACTTTTCATAAACAAACTGACTAAAGCCTCCGGCCTCACTTGAAAAAAAAAAAAAAAGGGAAAAAGGTGATCGTTGTTGAGAAACACAGACACCCACCAGTCCCCCCTCCCCCCCCCCCCCCCCCCCCCCCCCCCACCTGCCTTCCCCCTTAAGTAGGATAAGGCCGAGCTTTTCTCTTCTTCCTTTAAAAAAAAAAAAAAAACTTTCGTGATGGATAACATTCCTGATAGCTGACACTCCCTAAAGCAATGCTAACTTTTGTCTGGACCTTTAACCTTTACCCCCTAATCAAAAACATCCCATTTGTATTGACACATTGTGCGTGGAGCTGTCTTGTCCAAGAACCCTGGCAGAAGGCGCCATTTCTCGCCAGCACAACGAACGCAAGCTACTGAAAATCGCATCAAAATTAACATACCACCCCCTTCCCTCCCCCTATGGTTTCATGGCTGACGTAGAGATTGTACGGCGAGCAATGCGTCCGACTCGGTGTGTGTGTGTGTGTGTGTGGTGTGTGTTTGGTGTGTGTGTGCGTGCGTGTGTGCGTGTGTGTGTGTGTAAACTATCGAGTGAAAAGCTTCGCGTCAGCATAAAAAGTAGGATCGGTCAAACCACTTTTTGTTTGTTGTGTGTGTATGAGGGGAGCGGGCGGGAATGGGGGGAGAGGAGAGGCGTGGGGCAGAGTAAAACAAAATGTACAGTACACACACACACACACACACACACACACACACACCCCTTGTGGTTTTCTAGAGAGGTCCCACTCTTCCAGGTCCTGCTCTCATTCATTTTCATCAACCCATTTTCCTATTGTCTTCACTATTCCTCACTGCTTTGTTAGTATCATAATAAATACATCAAATCTTAATTTTTGTCTACAGCTGTGAGTGAGAGATTTGACACTTTAATATGGTGTAGTCTAGTCACTTTGTTGCACAATGGTAAGAATTTCAAATACTAAAAACAATTTATTTGCTAAAGTTTCAATTTGGAGACTTAGATGAGTTGTCTACATCTTGATATGAAAATCAGCTGGACAGCATTCAGGACAGAAACATCACTAGAACTGTCAAATGTATTATGATGACGTAATTGTTTTAGATTAAGGGAAAGAGAAGTGGGCTTTTTTCTGGCTATTAATTACATAACAGCAATTGTGATTCCATATCGAAGAGTTTGAGGCGTGTGTGTGTGTGTGTTCGAAATTTTTGTCTGTAGGGCAGATTTTCAAGTTATAAACGAATGTTTGGAACAACAGTAATGTAGTTGGACGTACTTCCGC
>CM065746.1:1466497-1518997 GCA_033310375.1 Conus canariensis
GGGAATGTGCATCAATGAGCCCCTCTGCCAGCACTGAGCCTGCTGCCAGCCCGTCCTCCTGCACTTCGGGGGCTGCGGGGCTGGAATGAACTCTCGACAACTGCCTGTCTTTTACTGGCACGTCGTCTTCTTTATCTTCTTCCCCGAGTCCGCCGTGTGAATGGACTGACCTGCAGTGAAGCATGAGGACTCGCCTTTGCTGTCGACAATGTGAACAGGGTGTGAGGGGGTAGACTTTCAAGCATGCGTGATTAAAGGGCAGACAAATGGTTTGTTGTGGAAAGTGCTCTCTGCCACTGACTCCTTCCTAATCCATCAGACCCAAACCACTCCGAAGTGTAGCGGATGCCATGAGCCAGTCTGTGTCCCCTCAGGACGGCCTGCCAGATGACAACTATCCTGCGCCGTCCGCATGCCCTCTCCAGCATTCGCACTGTCACCCGTCTCCCACTGCTGGAGCAGCCACATCCACTCCCACTCCCACCCCCTCACCCCCACCAGCCTTGGCCTTGGCCACTCCTCTGCCCGTGCCAGCGTCCTCAGCAGAGCCCCAGTCCCCTCAGATTCTGGCTCAGCATCACAAGGTTCTTCGCCAGGCCGTGCGCAATGGGGACTCCTCCGGACTGCGGCGACTGCTGGAGGCCCGGGAGGGCAAGATCAACCTCAACGTCTTTGACGCGGAGGGTCAGACCATCCTGCACGAGAGCTGTCAGCTGGGCAACCTGGAGCTGGTCAAGCTGCTGGTCAGGTTCGGGGCCGACGTCCGCCTGGCCAACAGAGACGGCTGGAGTGCCGTGCACATCGCCGCCTACAGCGGACACACAGACATCCTGCTGTACCTCATGACAGCCACCAACCTGGCCTGCCGGAGGTCCTAGCCCTGCCTGTCCTGCCGGAGGTCCTAGCCCTGCCTGTCCTGCCGGAGGTCCTAGCCCTGCCTGTCCTGCCGGAGGTCCTAGCCCTGCTGTCCTGGGCTAGGATGTCCTAGCCCCCTGCATGTCCTGCCGGAGGTCCTAGCCCTGCCTGTCCTGCTGGAGGTCCTAGCCCTGCCTGTCCTGCCGGAGGTCCTAGCCCTGCGTGTCCTGCACCCTTCAGTGCACGTGCAGGAGTGGATGTGTGCCCACAGTGAGGGGGTGTGTGTGTGCACTGTTTAGCTCAGCTGGGCTGCGTATGTGTGAAAGTGTGAGTGAGGTGTTGAAGACACGTGGGGTCTTCTGTGGATCATCTTCACAACCTTAGGATGTCTTCAGTTCTGAGGTCTCCCTGTACAGTGTACAGCTATACGTCAGGTCTGTGTGATGGTGTCTCCAGTACCATGGCTTCAGTGAGTGTTAGGCCCCACGTGGACGATCATGTCCGCTGTGACGTGAAGCAGAATCTGAGTGTAATGAAGGAATACTCTGTGCCTGACATGTTCCAGGCCAAACAATCTGGAACAAGTCACGCCCAAATGTTGTCTGGCAACGTACTCCAACAGCGACGGCTTTGTGGTGGTCCTGGTGTTGTGTGGTGGCATCACCCAGTCGTGTTGTTACTGGGGAAACGTGCAGCGTGCCTTGCCGACTCACGTCATTGTCAAGGTCTCCACGGAAACGCTTTACACTTGGCGTTGCCATGTCCGTGGCTTCAAGACGTGTGGTGTGATTTGTGGCAAAGCGGTGTGTAGCTGCCCTTATGTTCCACTATCGGAACATCTGTCAGTGGGGTCACGTCGTTCAGCGACTGCTTCAGACGACCAGCCTGATCAGACTTCAGCAAGTGCTTCATGGAGACAGCATGAAAGACTTTGAACAGGATCATCAATCCATTGAACAACAGGACATATGTACCATATGTACTCTGTGTGCTTCTCTTGTTGAACAATCCTGATACTGTTTCATTGTTGTCTTTTCCAGTTCTATCTGAACAAAGAGTAGTTGTGCTCCCCCACCCCCAAGCTGTCCCTTCCATCTCACTTCCATCTGTCAGCGTTGTGTGTATATAGAATGTGACACCTGCCCATAACAGCAGTCCATAATACTGTAGCTTACTCCTGCTGTTCCAGAGTTTCGCTGATCTGTGTTTCCAACGACGAGGTCTTCTTCCAGTCTGGGCATCAACCAAGCATGCCAATCATAAAAATAATGTTTTACTATGGTATCGACATATTTCACTATGAAGGGTGAACGGAATTTGTAAATATTGTCTCAGAACTCGTTGCAGTGCGTGGAATAGCGTCCATCATTGATGCACTGGTGGCATTCTGCAGAGCTAACAGTATTTCATTGACCATTGTGATGTGGGGAAGGCTTACCATAGCTTTCCTGGTGTGAGGCAAGGCTCTCACGACTCGGGAGATAAGAATGTGAAGTGAGGTGTGAAAAGTCGGTTTAGTCGTGGAAGTGCTGATGGTTATCGTTCCTGTCCCCGCGCGGTGTCCCGTGTCCCCCCCCCCTTCCCCCCCCCCCCCCCCCCCCCCCCCCCCCCCCTCCTCCAGTTCCCAGCCGAGATATCTGTTAACATCCAGGACTGTATGAGATGAATGGCGACAGGCGGAGTTCCCACGCAGGGAGTTCTACACTGCTCTGGTGGGCCGGCGATTGTCAGGATTCCATCTTCCATTGTTCTTTGAAGACTGTCAGCAGGATCTCTCTCTCTTCTCTCTCTCTCTCTCTCTCTCTCTCTCTCTCTCTCTCTCTCTCTCTCTCTCTCTCTCTCTCTCTCTCTCTCTCTCTCTTTCTCGTTCATGTTCGTATTTTCTGGTTTAATCAGACTCGAGTTGTAGTTTTCCATCGGCGCATAATGTTGAACTTTGGATCATTCCCCAAAATCAGCGACAAAAACAACAGGCCCATGTGAATGTAGAGGTGTGTAAAGGCCCATGTGAATGGAGGGGTGTGTAAAGGGTGCACACATTGAGTGAAATGACAGACCGGATAACAGACTTATTACTGAAAATCATTTATGGATCCATATTTACTGTGTGCAATCATTTCTCAACCAATGGCAATCAGTCTTCAACGTTATTCAATCAGGAAAGCAGAATCACAGGCCTACAGATTTTCAGGGCCTATAAGATCCATCAGCTATTTCAGCAAGAGAGAGAGAGAGAGAGAGGAGGTTGGGGAGGGAGGAAGAGGGAGAGAGAGAGACAGAGAGCGAGAGAATATAGGTTTATGCATGCATATATACATACACACGCGCTCGCGCGCGCGCGTGTTTGTAGGTATGTGTAAAACAAGTTGTTTTTTTTCATAGTGTTAGGGCAGAGCCATAAAAGAGGGTAAGGACCATACAAAAAACTACAACACAAAAAACAAAAAAACAAAAAAACAAAAACGTGGCACGTGGCAGCATATTATGACGGACTGACGTAGGTTTTAATAACAATCCGGGAGAGTTTCTGTTTGCTAACATTCAGTTATATCAGGAGGTAGAAAATGTGCGTGTAAGTGCGAGAGCTCACGTGCCTCAGACACACACACGCTCTCTCTCTCTCTCTCTCTCTCTCTCTCTCTCTCTCTCTCTCTCTCTCTCTCTGTCACACACACACTCACACTCACACACACACACACACACACACCACACACACACACACAACACACGTGCAGCGCGCACACATGCACGCATACACTCTCTCGTGCGTGTGTACACAGGCATGTATCTGACACAACAATAATTACATATCACTGTCCACCTGATCTGACGTACACATGCAACAACACAGTGGGCTAATTAGAAGTGAGGAACAACACACATGGGCTATAGGAGAGTGAGGTAGCTTGACCATCAACAACACAGTGGCTAGTTAGGAGAAGTGAGGAGTAGACTATGACCCATGCAACAACACAGTGGGCTAATTAGGAGAAGTGAGGAGTAGACTATGACCCATGCAACAACACAGTGGGCTAATTAGGAGAAGTGAGGAGTACACTATGACACATGCAACAACACACTGTGGGCTAATTAGGAGAAGCTGAGGAGTAGACTATGACACATACAACAACACAGTGGGCTAATTAGGAGAAGTGAGGAGTAGACTATGACCCATGCAACAAACAACACAGTGGGCTAATTAGGAGAAGTGAGGAGTAGACTATGACCCATGCAACAACACAGTGGGCTAATTAGGAGAAGTGAGGAACAACACACAGTGGGATAATTAGAAGTGAGGAGTAGAGTATGACCCATGCAACAACACAGTGGGCTAATTAGGAGAAGTGAGGAATAACACACAGTGGGCTAATTAGGAGAAGTGAGGAACAACACAACATGGACTAAGTAGGAGAAGTGAGGAGTAGACTATGACCCATGCAACAACACAGTGGGCTAATAGGAGAAGTGAGGAACACACACAGTGGGATAATTAAGTGAGGAGTAGAGTATGACCCATGCAACAACACAGTGGGCTAATTAGGAGAAGTGAGGAATAACACCAGTGGGCTAATAGGAGAAGTAGGAACAACACAACATGGACTAAGTAGGAGAAGTGAGGAGTAGACTATGACCCATGCAACAACACAGTGGGCTAATTAGGAGAAGTGAGGAGTACACTATGACACATGCAACAACACAGTGGGCTAATTGGAGAAGTAAGGAAGACCCTGTGACACAGGCCACAAGACAGTGGGCTAATTAGGAGAAGTAAGGAAGACCCTGTGACACAAGCCACAAGACAGTGGGCTAATTAGGAGAAGTAAGAAAGACCCTGTGATACAAGACAGTGGGCTAATTAGGAGAAGTAAGGAAGACCCTGTGACACAGGCCACAAGACAGTGGACTAATTAGGAGAAGTAAAGAAATACACCGGCACAAGCGACAACATTCAGAGGGTCAACAGAAGGAATACGGAACACACCTCGATACATGCAACGACTCTCGGTACACATTTCGCTGACTACAACCATGGAACAGCCTGTTGTAGGCTGCAGCGAGCGACACACTATGAGCTCATCAGGAGAACTAAGGAACTCAGTGTAACACATGCAACTCTACACAGTGGGCTGACAAGAAAGTATAAGGAAGATGCGTGCAGCAGCACATACTAAATGCAACGACACATACTAAATGCAGCAACACATACTAAATGCAGCAACACATACTAAATGCAACGACACATACTAAATGCAACGACACATACTAAATGCACGACACTCAATGCAACACTACTAAATGCAACGACACATACATGCTCATTAGGAGAAATCAACCACACGCGGAACAACTTGCTGCACGAGCGTGTGCGATGCTGTAACGTAAACATGACATGTCACGGTTGCAGGGGAGTGTCTCGGGTCCAATTATCCAGCAAGCCTTCATAAGTAATGAGTGATGAAAAAAAATTGTGTTTGGCTTATTCATTCGCCTCATAATAACCGCTATCCACAACTGAAACGAAGGAATGTTTGGTCGACACGACCTCCAACTAACCTGAGAAACTTGAATAGAATTGTAATTGGTTCAACAATTCAACCTTCGCTACGATCTTTTAAGAAAAAAAAAATGGGACGTGGGGTATGTGCAAGGAAGAGGGAGGGACTGGAGAAGGGAGAATGGGAAGGGATGGGGGGGGGGGGGGGGGGGGGGCGTGACAAAAAAAAAGAGGGCATTCAAGTTCGAACTGTTCACCCCGCCGTCACGAGGTGGGATTCATTGAACTGTGTGTCGTGGCCAGAATGATCATTGTTACAATGTGCCCTTTGACGCAGGAATGTGTGGCTCAGTGTGCGAAGAGAGTGCAGTGTGTGTGTGCGTGCGTGTGTGTGCGTGTGTGTGTGTGTGTGTGTGTGTGTGTGTGTGTGTGTGTGTGTGTGTGTGTGTGTGTTGAAGGATAGTAAGGCGGCTATAGAAAGGCGAGTCTCTATAAGCGAATTAGTATTTACCCGTTAATGAAAAAAAAAAATGTGCGGTTAGGCTTAGTGTATGTAGAAAGGGCAGGGAGGGGTGTGTGACTGACTGAGCGTGTGTGTGTGTGTGTGTGTGTGTGTGTGTGTGTGTGTGTGTGTGGTGGTGTGTGTGTGTGCATTGTGAGTGAGTGTGTGTGTGTGTGTGTGTGTGTGTGTGTGTGTGTGTGTGTGTGTGTCCGCGTACAATATGTTCCTTGTAGAAACGCGGGACTGCTTGAGTGTTGCAAACAAGAGCGCGGGCGTGTGTGTGTGTGTGTTGTGTGTGTGTGTGTGTGTGGTGTGGTGTGTGTGTGTGTGTGTGTGTGTGTGTGTGTGGTGTGTGTGTGTGTGTGTGTGTGTGGTGGTGTGTAGCATGTGTTAGTGTACGTCCGTAGAGATTTAATACTGTGTGTAGTGTGTGGGCGATGTAAAAGTGTTTTTTTTTTCTTCTAATTATCATGCTGATTACATTTGATCACTTTAAAGTTGTCATTGTTGTTCTTGTTTTAAAGTCTTGTGGCAACTGAGGGCCTTCTTTTGTCCCTTACGTGAATGCATTAGATATTCGTCTTCAGTGTAACATGATGGACTACAGGACACATTATTATTAAATATTCATCGTCAGTGTAACATGTAGGACTATAGGAGATAATTAGATATTCGTCCCTCAGTGTAACATGTTGGACTATAGGAAATATTAGATATTCGTCTTCAGTGTAACATGTTGGACTGTAGGCCATATTAGATATTCGTCTTCAGTGTAACATGTGGGACTGTAGGCCATATCAGACAATGTGTGAACAACAACAACGTACGTGAAATAAAATTTCAAAGGAAAAAAGCAGAGAAATGACAAAGCATTTGGAAATGAAATGTCGTTGAAAGGAATTGTGGATGGACGAGAGGGTCAGGGAGGGCTGGGAGGGAGGGGGGTGAGGGAGAGAGAGAACGTGTGTTTGTGAGCGTGTGCGCGCGCTGGCGTGTGTGTGTGTGTGTGTGTGTGTGTGTGTGTGCGTGCGTGCGTGCGTGCGTGCGTGCGTGCGTGCGCGCGCGCGCGCGCGCGTGTGTGTGTGCATCCAGACGTGTGTGTGTGTGTGTGTGTGTGTGTGTGTGTGTGTGTGTGTGTGTGTGTGTTTTTCGAAGAACATTTGATCGAAACAACAAGAAAGATCTAGATCAGTTTGAGTCGTTCAAAATGTCCCAGTTTAATTAACTGGACATTGAACAATTTGGGAATAAATTGTTTTAATTTCTCGCCAGAGAAAAACAAAACAACGTTTAATAACTTACCTTTGTCTACAAATGCATGAAATATTGTAGGTTTTCCTTGTATTTAAAAGCGTCAGTTTTCCGTCTGAGAGATGATGGCATATTACTGTTAGGCGTGCGCGTGAAGAGCTGGGAGTCGTACCCACAGGGACGAGGGGAAGGCGAGTGAGAGAAGATAAGAATCGCCACTGGCAGATTACCCCCCTCCACCTCCTCCCCCCACACCTTCCCTCCCGTCTCCCCCCATTCCCACCCTGTCCCTTTCCCAGTCGGAAAAGCTGCCAACGTGGCCCCAAACTACCGGGAAGCCATTTTAATTTTGCCCCCCCCCCCCCCCCCCCCCCCCCCCCCCAGCGATTGAAGGAAGGGGATAGAGGAAGGGCAAAGGGGGTGGGCGAGGCCGGGGTGAAGTGAGGGGGGGGGGGGGGGTTCTGATGGGTGAATGGCGCGAAAGGAAAGGTTGGGGGAAAAGGGGGTGGAAAGGGGGGGGGGGGGGAGAGAACGAGAGAGAACAGCCAAACGGTGAGCGGAACCCCGGAAGACAGTTCAGTTGTTGGCCTGCGCTTGTTTTCCCCCACTATTAGATTGTTCGTCTATGTATTTGTCGGACTTTATTCAAGTTTAAAAGGCTGTGCCAGTCTTGAATAAAAGTTACTCTGTGTTAGGTTTTCTTATGGGAGCAAAACATACCCCACTTGTTTACTGTTTATCGTTTACTGTTCCCTGCCTCATTTCATTTCCGATTCCGGGAAATGTGTTTAGCTGTCACGTTGAATTTCATGGTTGCATCTCGCTGAACGCTGTTGGAGCTAAAGAGGGACATCGAGGTATCGATAAAGATTTGATGGTTCACTGGTACCATTGTTGAACTGATTGCCGAATGACTCACACAGAACGTTGCTGCGTTCATTGTTTTGGAGTTCATAGGGAACATTTTTTTTTTTGGGTCACTACCGTATAGTTTCATAGGGAACATTTTTTTTTTAGGTCACTACCGTATAGTTTCATAGGGGAAAGTTGTTAGGTCATTGCTGTTTAGTTTCAAGGGGAACATTGTTGAGGTCATTGCCATAGAGGCAATTACTGTATAGTTCATACTACTGAAAGGGACATCTTGAGGTCATTCCATATAGTTCAGAGGGATACCTGTTGAGGTCATTGTCCGTAGACTTCAGAGGGAAACTTGTTGAGGTCATTGCCGTATAGTGAAAGGGAAAACTTTGTTGAGATCATTGCTGTATAATTCAGAGGGGAAACTTGTTGAGGGCATTGCCGTTATGGTTCATAGACAGCATTTTTGAAGCCATTGCCGTTAGTGTATACTAATCATAGGGAACATTAGTTGAGGTCATTGCCGTTAGTGTATATTAACCATAGGAAACATCAGTTGAGACCGTTCAGTTGGTGTATACTAATCATAGAGAACACTAGCTGAGGTTATTGCCGTTAGTGTGTACTAATCATAATGAACACTATTCCGTTCCTTGTCTATAGTTTGTAGGGAACATTGTTAGGTGATTGCTGTAGAGTTTGTATCAATCATAGTTGACATTGTTGAGTTCATTGCCGTCAAGTTTATCGGGAAGATTGTTAATGATAGTCCATGGGGGACATTTGTTGAGGTCATTGCCGCATAGGTTTCATAGGGCATTGCCGCATAGTTCTTAGAGCACATTTGTTGGAAGTCCCTATACGGTGTTACTAATCCTAGGGATTGCCGTATAGTTTACACAAATCACAGGGAACATTAGTTAAGGTCTTTGCCGTATAATTTATATAATCGTAGGGAACATGTGTTGAGTCTTTGCCGTATTATTACACTATCAGAAGGAATATGTTGAGGTCATTGCCGTATATATTACACTAATCAGAAGGAACATATGTTGAGGTCATTGCCGTATATATTACACTAATCAGAAGGAACATATGTTGAGGTCATTGCCGTATATATTACACTAATCAGAAGGAACATATGTTGAGGTCATTGCCGTATATATTACACTAATCAGAGGAACATATGTTGAGGTCATTGCCGTATATATTACACTAATCAGAAGGAACATATGTTGAGGTCATTGCCGTATATATTACACTAATCAGAAGGAACATATGTTGAGGTCAATGTGGTGTAGTTTATACGAAACATAGGGAACATTATTCCGTTCATTTTCGCATAGTTGATAGGGAACGTTGTTGAGACCATTACAGTATAGGTTGTACTAATAAAAGGTAACATTGCTGAGTTCATTGAAGTAGAGTTCATTGAAGTAGAGTTCATTGAAGTAGAGTTCATTGGGAACATTGCTGATGTCATTGCCGTACTAATCTTTGGGAAATGACGGAACGTTTCTGAGCTCATGAGGGACGTTTTTAATTCATTGCCGTATAGTTCATGTGAATCGTAGGGAACATTCTTGAGGTAACTGCTACATAGTTCACTGGGAACATTGTTGAGGTCATTGCTACATAGTTCACCGGGAACATTGTTGAGGTCACTCCTACATAGTTCACCGGGAACGTTGTTAAGGTCACTGCTACATAGTTCACTGGGAACGTTGTTGAGGTCACTGCTACATAGTTCACTGGGAACATTCTTGAGGTCACTGCTACATAGTTCACTGGGAACATTCTTGAGGTCACTGCTACATAGTTCACTGGGAACATTCTTGAGGTCACTGCTACATAGTTCACTGGGAACATTCTTGAGGTCACTGCTACATAGTTCACTGGGAACATTGTTGAGGTCATTGCTACATAGTTCACTGGGAACATTGTTGAGGTCATTGCTACATAGTTCACTGGGAACGTTGTTGAGTTCATTGCTGTGAAGTCCACAAGGATCGTTGCCAAGTCCATTATCGTTAAGTTCTAGGGGAACATTATTGACGTCATTGTGTGAACGTGGAAAAATTACTGTTACGCGAACGACAAAGACAAAGAAATTACAAGACAAAACACGGTTCTCCCCACTAGCTGTCATCTAGGTCTGCCTGAGGGGATACAAGCACCGGGCTAATCTGGGAAAACCCATACCACACAAGCATACCACACATGGGTTTTGTGTACCCCCCCCCCCCCCCCCCCCCGCCCCACACACCACACACATACACACACACCATACCACACCACACCACACTACCCCTCCGCCCACCTGTCCCCCTCCCCCCCTCCCCCCCCCCCCCCATCCTCACTCTCGCTCAAATTTGCGATGGCGAAAACGCCCTACATACGTTCGCTCTTTTCCTTTTCTTCTTTTGTTTGACATCAGACATGGAATACCGTCAGCAGACTTCTGTCACGTACGAAATGTGACACAATAACAATAACAATATAAAAGGTTTTTTCCCCCATCTTCCTCCTTCGCCTCTCTCCCACAAACTCCCCTTTCTCTCTCTCTCTCTCTCTCTCTCTCTCTCTCTCTCTCTCTCTCTCTCTCTTTCAATTCGTCTTTCGAAAAAGCGCGCGCAAACACACACACACACCACACACCACACACACAACACACACACACCACACACACACAACCATCTACACACACACACTGTAAATGTGTGTGTGTGTGTGTGTGTGTGTGTGTGTGTGTGTGTGTGTAATTACAAACCTTTAAAATGATGAAATATGCCAAAGTGAGAAGGAAACAAACCACAAAGAATTGTGCAGTTCAATGGCAGAGATTTAACACTGTACTTGTAAGCTTACTGTACGGACGGTTTACGAACAAAGTGCTTTTTTGTTTAGAGTCATGCTGACTACATTTGATCAATAATTTAAAGATTTTTTGTTTTGTGTTTAATCTTTACTGGTAACTAAAGGCCTTTACTTCCATAGCTTTTTCCATCGCTTTCTTTCTGTCTTTTTTCAGTTTTCGTTTTTTTTTTGTTTTTAATTTGTATTTTATTTGTTTTTGTTTTTGCCATAGTTTTTTCATGTTCACTTTTTCACGCCAGCGTGTCACACACGAGGAGAGTTCACAGAGGTCAGCATGCTGGTTATACTATGTTTACTGTGTACCGAGAGCTCTCCTGCGTGTACACAACTCCCCAGGGCATAGTCTTTTTTATAGTGTAGTCAGCATATAATCATCATATGCATATATACATATCAGCAAGAACTATGACATAGATTTCATGTGCTGTGCTATTCTTCTTCTTCTGCATGCGCAGGCTGATACTCCTGCGGACACCCCCTGTATAGGGAGTGGAGTTTTGTGTCTTTGACCGTTTTTTATCCCGCCATTAAGGCAGCCATACTCCAGCTTCGGGGAAGGTGCATACTATGTGTAACGTGTCGTCCATACCAACGGCCAAACTGGCCTTCTCTTCCGAAAGTTGGTGATGGGATTTTACGTGTGTGCAAGATGTTATGCGTGCGTTCACACACGGAACCTCGGTTTATAGTCTCATTCGAAGGACTGTGTAGGAAATGGAGTCAGAACCAATGTTAACTCCGAGGGAAAAATCCTCCTGTACCGAAACGGCCCGGCGGAGATTCGAACCCGCAACTCTAAGATTACGAGTCCGGCGCTCTACCAAACTATGCTATAATGTTCAAGGTAATCTTCATAAAGCATGACACACGGTGTCTAAAGCCTCATGATCACCGCGTCAGGCGTGGCATGTCCAGCATGAACTGCACGGACACAGCCTGACCTTTCCCACCCTGTGTCCGCGGTGTGGACTGTGGACCTACACCCAGGCGACTAAAGACCCGAGAGTCGCCATGGTTTGAGACATTACAGACTGTTCCATTGAAGGGAAAAGGAAGGCAGTGGAATGTCAATGTTGACTGACATGACCATGGAGGGCACTGGGGGGTGTAACAACACTCGCCCCACACAGGCGGGCCGGCCTTAGGGGCACAAGCTACATACATTTCAGCCACTGCCAGCCTGACATTGCTTTTTCTGATACAGTTGGCACAGTAGTCAAACCTTTGACATTTATATTACCCCCCCCCCCCCCACTCCGCCCTAGGGTCGACCCCTCCACCCCCCCCCCCCCCCCATCTTTCTCTGTCTCACGCGCGCACGCGCGCGCGCGCGCGCACACACACACACACACACACACACACACACACACACACACACACACACACACACACGTTCTTACGCACTCAATGTAACGCAAGGACACATGTGAAACTTAATTAAGCAGGTTGTGTCATCGTCTGGTTTCATTTAATGTTCAATCTAAGAATGTTCCAATTGACGCACCAGAAACGACAATGGAGAAAGAGGATTGTGAGATTAAAGCAATTCATGAATCATTTTTAGAGTTCAAACTCACGCGCATGGTCATTCTCACACAAGATAAGAAGAGAAGAGAAGAGAATTGTCAGTTTGCAACAAGGGAGCAGACAAATGGATGTGTGGGTCTGATTGCTACAAGAAGGGTGTGTACTGTCAGGTTTGTTTGGGTTTGCTACACGTGACTGGACCGATAGATGTCCTCTGGCGGTTTACTACAGGTCTTTGGAGCGAGGGATGGATGAATGGATAGGTGTTGTCAGTTTGCGACGAGTCTTTGGACCAGTGGATTTGTGTTGTCAGTTTCCTACGAGTCAAGGGACGTGTGTTGTCAGTTTCCTACGAGTCAAGGGACGTGTGTTGTCAGTTTCCTACGAGTCAACGGAGTGTGTTGTCAGTTTCCTTCGAGTCAAGGGATGTGTGTTGTCAGTTTCCTACGAGTCAAGGGATGTGTGTTGTCAGTTTCCTACGAGTCAACGGAGTGTGTTGTCAGTTTCCTACGAGTCAACGGATGTGTGTTGTCAGTTTTCCTACAAGTCAACGGAGTGTGTTGTCAGTTTCCTACGAGTCAACGGATGTGTGTTGTCAGTTTCCTACGAGTCAGCGGATGGGTGTTGTCAGTTTGATTCTAGTAATTGGAGCAATGTGTGTGTGCTATCAACTTACTACAAAGGATTGAAGCGAAAGGTATGTGTTGTCACATGGCTACAAGTCAGAGGACTGACGATGGATGCTGTCACTCTGCTACAGGTCGTTGAATTGATAAATGGATGCTGTCACTCTGCTACAGGTCGTTGAATTGATAAATGGATGCTGTCACTCTGCTACAGGTCGTTGAATTGATAAATGGATGCTGTCACTCTGCTACAGGTCGTTGAATTGATAAATGGATGCTGTCACTCTGCTACAGGTCGTTGAATTGATAAATGGATGCTGTCACTCTGCTACAGGTCGTTGAATTGATAAATGGATGCTGTCACTTTGCTACAGGTCGTTGAATTGATAAATGGATGCTGTCACTCTGCTACAGGTCGTTGAATTGATAAATGGATGCTGTCACTCTGCTACAGGTCGTTGAATTGATAAATGGATGCTGTCACTTTGCTACAGGTCGTTGAATTGATAAATGGATGCTGTCACTCTGCTACAGGTCGTTGAATTGATAAATGGATGCTGTCACTCTGCTACAGGTCGTTGAATTGATAAATGGATGCTGTCACTTGCTACAGGTCGTTGAATTGATAAATGGATGCTGTCACTCTGCTACAGGTCGTTGAATTGATAAATGGATGCTGTCACTCTGCTACAGGTCGTTGAATTGATAAATGGATGCTGTCACTCTGCTACAGGTCGTTGAATTGATAAATGGATGCTGTCACTCTGCTACAGGTCGTTGAATTGATAAATGGATGCTGTCACTCTGCTACAGGTCGTTGAATTGATAAATGGATGCTGTCACTTTGCTACAGGTCGTTGAATTGATAAATGGATGCTGTCACTTTGCTACAGGTCTTTGCATTGATAAATGGATGCTGTCACTTTGCTACAGGTCGTTGAATTGATAAATGGATGTTGTCACTTTGCTACAGGTCGTTGAATTGATAAATGGATGTTGTCACTCTGCTACAGGTCGTTGAATTGATAAATGTATGCTGTCACTCTGCTACAGGTCGTTGAATTGATAAATGTATGCTGTCACTTTGCTACAAGCGATTGGACCGATGACTATATGCTGTTACTTTGCTACAAGTATGTGTGGTGACATTTCGCTACAAGTGATTAGACCGACGGATGTGTGGTTAGGACTGAGGGACAATAGGTCAGTTGTCTTGTTTGGTGACTTATGGTGATACACGATGCTGAGATGAACACACTTAAAAGCACGCACGCATGGAAACACATGCTTGGATGGCGCGCGCGCACACACACACAACACACACACACACACACACACACACACACACACACACGCACACACACACGCACGCACACACACACACACACACACACACACCACACACACACACACACACACACGTTCAGTACTTTATCCGTTTTGGGTTCAGTGGAAGTGTTGTGGGTTAACGTAAAGTGTGGACACCTGTCTCATGCCACTTGTGGTGGGTTGGTATCCAACCGAGTTTGGAGAGGAGGTGGGGTGGACATTCTGATTACGTATTTATGCTAATACCGTCACATCGACAAACGTCAAAATGGGCAGCACGCGTACATGTGTTTGAGAGCCAGAAAGAGAGTAGAGAGAGAGAGAGAGAGCGCGAGAGTGAGCTCTGAGAGAGTGTGCGTGTGTGTGTGCGCGCGCTTGTGTGTGTGTGTGTGTGTGTGTGTGTGTGTGTGTGTGATGCTCAACTTTGGCACTAAATCTTACACTGGACAGAATGCGTTTTTCCCAGCATTGATGAGATGTGTCAAAGCCCTGGCAGCCCGCCCAGTGGTCGGCGTGACAGGCCTGTCACACACACACACACACACACACACACAATGGGCCGCTAGCTGAGGTGTGTGAGGTCACCATGCTGTGCAAGTAGATCAATCCCTGGCTTTTAGGTCCATTTTATCTCAGGAAACTTCTAACAAATGTTTTCTTGCTGTCCAAAATAGAACAGTCGTGCTGTGGCGTTTCTTACATGGTTTTTGTGTCAGACTTGATTGACTGATTGGTTGATTTATGATTGATGAGTTGAGTTAAGGCTATGACTGATTGACTGATTGGTTGATTTATGATTGAGTTGAGTTAAGGCTATGACTGATTGACTGATTGGTTGATTTATGATTGATGAGTTGAGTTAAGGCTATGACTGATTGACTGATTTGAGGCAGTATGTCTTTTCCTGACGCACGCCCTGAACAGGGGTAATTCGACAGACCGTGCAAACACAGGATGCGGATCGGCTGAATTCTCCTCAGCTTGTTACTGTGATAAATGAGCCACCAATGACTCGCTTGCTGTGGCCGGGCCCTCCGTCAGCTGTCGTTGATACTGTCCACGCCGTTCACCGTACATTAAACAGCCCACACCGTTCACCGTACATTAAATAGTTCACACCGTTCACCGTACATTAAATAGTTCACACCGTTCACCGTACATTAAATGGGTCACACCTTTCACCGTACATTAAACAGCCCACACCGTTCACCGTACATTAAATGGGTCACACCGTTCAACGTAGATTAAACAGGTCGCACCGTTCACCGTACATTAAATAGTTCACACCGTTCACCGCACATTACATGGTTCACACCGTTCACCGTAGATTAAACAGGTCGCACCGTTCACCGTACATTAAATAGTTCACACGTTCACCATACATTAACAGCCACTTCACCGTACATAAACACCCACCGTTCGCTGTACATTAAACAGTTCACCCAGTCCACTGTACATTAAATACGTCACACCGTTCACCATACATTAAATAGTTCACACTGTCCACTGTACATTAAATAGTTCACACCGTTCACCATCCATTATCTAGTTCACACTGTCCACTGTACATTAAACAGGTCACACTGTCCACAGTACGTGAAACAGGTCACACTATTCACTGTACTTTAAACAGGTCACACTATTCACTGTACATTATCTGGTAAGCTTCCAATATCCGGGCAATGCTGTTCTCATGCCAAGATTGAGGCGGAAAGGAAGGGAGATTCATGTCGATCAAATGATTTTGGCATTGTCGATCTGAATTCTGGCACTGGTACCATGCGTGATTAGTGCATCACTAATCTGAATGATCATTCATCATTAATCTGAATAGTCTGAATAGTTTATTTGATTGATAACCTTAATGATTGTTGAATCGGTAATCTGATGATTCTCGTAACAATGATCTGAACGAGTATTGTTATCAACAATCCAATAATTATTGTATTAATAATCTGAATGGTTATTGAAGGATTATGTTATCAATAATATTGGTGATCATTGTGACAATTGTTTATGATTGATTATGATATCAATAGTCAAAACGGTTATTGTTTTCCTAATCTGAATTGTTATTGCATTAATAACCTAAAGGATTATTGTGTTGATAATCCGAACCACAACTGTGTCAACAATCCAAAGGATCATTGTGTAATAGTCTGAACGATTACTGTATTGATAATCTAAACTATTATTGTATCGATAATCTCAACGAATATTGTTACTATTAACGATAACAATGTGCTGTTCAACGGATCCGGACTCTCAGCACATGGATCAGCAGAGGATCAGGACGACAGTCTGGAAGAAACAAGTGCTGAAAAAAACATGTCTAGAATTCCTTATGATCCCCGTTTGATTTCTGTTCACGATTGGTACTTCAAAGAACTGTGAACGCTGTTTGTCATGTTCTACGATTTGAACACTTGTCAGACGAATGTGAGTGTGCGCCGGGATTGTGTGATTTTTTTTTCTCTGTGTGTGTGTGTGTGTGTGTGTGTTCTGGCACTGGTGGAAGAGGGCGTATTTACCTGTGATGAATAGCGTGTGGTATGGGCACATTCACCTGCTCGTGTCTTGGCGGGCCATAGAAGTGACCGAAGGACTGGTTAGTTCTAGCGGACATGCCACGACACGAAAAACCAAGGCCAGTACAATATGACGTGCACGATCTTAGTGACTATGTGATACGTGTACGTTGCTGCAGTGTGCCATTCGGCGCGAACTTTTGTTATCATCAGTCATGGCGCTGGCAGACCCAGAGAGGCGCTTCCAGTGGTGGACCTGACTGAGTGTCACGGTGTGGGCATGGACAGGGACTGGTCTCTCGCTACAGGGAAACAGCTTTAGTGGTACTATCGTTCCTTGTCTTCCTGTACTCCCAGCCGTTGTCTTATACTGCGGAGTTTAGATTGGAATAAACTGGGCACAGTGTCCAAATGCCGTGAACAGGATTATGGAGCTGGAGTCGTTCAGCTGGAAAGACTATTTGGAAAAGAAAAACGATTATATATATATATGTGTATATATATATATATATATATATATATATATATAATGTGCGTGCGTGCGTGCGTGTGTGTGTGTGTGTGTGTGTGTGTGTGTGTGTGTGTGTGTGTGTGTGTGTGTGTATGAAGGATTGTTTTTCTGTTCAGAATAGTGCGTGAGAGAGAGAGAGAGAGAGAGAGAGAGAGAGAGAGAGAGACAGAGAGAGAGAGAGAGAGAGAGAGCAAAACTGGACTGGACGAAAAAAAAAAGTGAGGCAAATAGACCTTGGAAAGATTTATTTTACAATATATATATATATATATATATATATATATATATATACACACACACATACATATGTATGTATGTATACAAGTCTTTGCCAGGTCATTGCATATGTAATGTGTATGTGCATATGAAATGCGACACTGAACTACACACAGAATATATATATATATATATATATATATATATATATATCATTAAGAGGCTGGCAAGGTATCGTACAGGCGAAAGGAGTCTCCAGTCCCTGCTGCAAACATACTCATGTCATTCAGTGCATGTGACTGATATTTTCGCACGTGTTGATTTTGTATCAAAGATGTACATACGAACATGTAAAGGGCCTAATAAAACATATTTTTATATATGTACAAATGATTCCATTTCTTCGATTTACATTGTGTAGCTATGGTGTGTGTGTGTGTGTGTGTGTGTGTGTGTGTGTGTGTGTGTGTGTGTGTGTGTGTGTGTGTACATATATATATATATATATATATATATATATATATATATATATGTATGTATTATATGTATGTGTATATATATATACTAAAAATGATATGTCTTTGTACAGCTTACACAACTTTTGTAATATATTTGCCCCGATAAAGGCACGATCGTGTGTGTGACAAATGATGTTATAATTAACACTTGTTTGGAGTTAGTGAAGGGTGTCTGTTGGTCAGTTAATGAAGGATTTTTGTATGTGACAGTAATGTTACAATGAACATATGTTCAGAATCAATGAAGTGTGTCTATGGATGTCAGAAGTGGTTGAAGGAATGCAGAGGTCATGAAGTGTGTGTGTGTGTGTGTGTGTGTGTGTGTGTGTGTGTGTGTGTGTGTGTGTGTGTGTATGTGTGTGTGTGTGGTTGAGGGTGATGGCACAATCAATACTCGTACGGAGTTAGTGAAGCGTGTCTGATGGATGGCCGTGACGATAAAAAAACACATGTTTGTAGTATGTGTAGCGTGTTTCTGGGTGACTGAAATGATGTCATGAACACGTGTTTAGAGAGTGTATATGTGAAGTGAAGTGTATACGTGTGAGATTTATAGATTTATTTGGGGCACAATCTTGTGAGAAATGAATTTTTATACAAATTGTACCAGGCGAGCTAATGTTTGTGTTTGGCTTCTGAGAACTCTCTCTCTCTCTCTCTCTCTCTCTCTCTCTCTCTCTCTCTCTCTCTCTCTCTCTCTCTCTCTCTCTCTCTCTCTCTCCCTCCGGGTCGTAAGCGTGCGAGCCTCACTGTCGCTGTATGGTTGTGGTCCTCCCAGCATTGTCCATGCCATCATCAGCGTCTTTTAACTCACTGTCAGGACAACTGTCTGTATTTCTGCTAGCAGTCCTTCCTCAGCTGTTCATTGTCTGTCTCAGTCTTAGCACCATCACATCTGGGGTGTCCCTTCTTCTCTCGGCGTCAACGCCACCCGCACCAATATGCCTTCTTTCCGATACATGTCACTATCACCCTCACTGAGGTATACCCCTTCTGTCAAGATTAAAATGGCTCTATGCGGTATCCGGTCTGTCAGTTCTAATAGTGATTTGTGGGTTGTCCTTTCTCTCAATACTTATATTGCTCTATGAGGTGTCCCTCTCATTCTTGAGTTTCTAATATTGATTTGTTGGGTTGTCCTTTCTCTCAATATTTATTGCTCTATGAGGTCCCTTCTCTGAGTTCTAATAGTGATTTGTGGGTTGTCCTTTCTCTCAATACTCATATTGCTCTATGAGGTGTCCCTTCTCTGAGTTCTAATAGTGATTTGTGGGTTGTCCCTTCTCTCAATACTCATATTGCTCTATGAGGTGTCCATTCTCTGAGTTCTAATAGTGATTTGTGGGTACGGGTTGTCCTTTCTCTCAATACTCATATTGCTCTATGAGGTGTCCCTTCTCTGAGTTCTAATAGTGATTTGTGGGTACGGGTTGTCCTTTCTCTCAATATTCATATTGCTCTATGAGGTGTCCGTTCTCGCAGTTCTAATAGTGATTTGTGGATTTTCCCTTCTCTCAATACTAACATTGCTGTGTGAGGTATCCCTTCTTTCAGTATCAGTACTACCTTCCTGAGATATGCCTTCTGTCAGGATTTATGTTGCAGTCTGTAAGGTATCCTTTTTCTCACTATTCATAGTGCTTTATGTGGGCTATCCTTTGGCTTAGCACCAACACTACCCTCACTGAGGTATCACCTCTCTCAGTGTTCATAGTGCTGTCTGTGGGCTGTCCTTTGGCATAGCACCAATACTACCCTCACTGAAGTATCACCTCTCTCAGTGTTCATAATGCTGTCTGTCTATGAGGTATCCCTTCTGTCCATATTGCTGTCTATGAGGTATCCCTTCTCTCCATATTGATATTGCTGTCTATGAGGTATCTCTTCTTTATATATATATATATATATATATATATATATATATATATAAAGACAGGAATATCAATATTGATATTCCTGTCTATGAGGTATCTCTTCTCTCCATATTAATATTGCTGTCTGTGAGTTTTTTTTCCATATTGATATTCCTGTCTATGAGGTATATCTTCTCTCCTTGTTAATATTCCTGTCTATGAGGTATATCTTCTCTCCTTGTTAATATTCCTGTCTATGAGGTATCCCTTTCTCCATAGTAATATTGCTATCTATGAGGTATCTCATCTCCCCATATTAATATTGCTGTCTATGACTAGTATGAGGTATCTCTTCTCTCCATATTAATATTGAAGTCTATGAGGTATCCCTTCTTTCCATATTAATATTCCTGTGTATGAGGTATCCCTTCTCTCCATATTAATATTGAAGTCTATGAGGTATCCCTTCTTTCCATATTGATATTCCTTTGTATGAGGTATCTCTTCGTTCCATATTAATATTCCTGTCTATGAGGTATGTCTTCTCTACATATTAATATTACTGTCTATGAGGTATCTTTCTGCCCATACTAATATTGCTGTTTATGAGGTATCCCTTTTCTCGGTATTAATATGTCTGTGAGGAATCCCTTCTCTCGGTATTAATCTCTTTGGGGAATCCCGTCTCTTAGTATTAATATGTCTGTAAGGAATCCCTCCTCTCAGTATTAATATGTCTATGAGGAATCCCTTCTCTCAGTATTAATATGTCTGTGAGGAATCCCTTCTCTCAGTATCAATATGTCCGTGAGGAATCCCTTCTCTCAGTATTAACATGTCTGTAAGAAATCCCTTCTCTCAGTATTAATATGTCTATGAGGAATCCCTTCTCTCAGTATCAATATGTCTGTGAGGAATCCCTTCTCTCAGTATTAATATGTCTGTGAGGAATCCTTTCTCTCAGTATTAATATGTCTGTAAGGAATCCCTTCTCTAAGTATTAATATGTCTGTGAGGAATCCTTTCTCTCAATAGTAATGTCTTTGAGGTATCCATTTCTCTCAGTATGAATATTACTGTCTGTGATGTATTCTTTTTCTCAGTATGAATATTGCTGTCTGTGAGGTATCCTTTCTCTCAGTATAAATATTGCTGTCTGTAAGGTATCCTTTCTCTCAGTATGAATATTGCTGTCTGTGAGGTATCCCTTCCTCTCAGTATGACTATTGCTGACTGCCCTCAGTAAGTATCCAGACACCCACTTTCAGTACCACACTTGCTGTACTTAGGCATCTCTTTTTGCGTTTACCTCAGTATCATTACTGCTGTCTCAACGTCATCACTGTCTTGCATGAAATGTCCCTTCCCTCAATATGTCCCTTCTATGCTCATTGGCGCATCCCTTCTGTCAGTGTCACCACTGTCCTCAATGACTTATCCAGTCTGTCAGTGTCACCACTGTCCTCAATGACTTATCCAGTCTGTCAGTGTCACCACTGTCCTCAATGACGTATCCAGTCTGTCAGTGTCACACCACTGTCCTCAATGACTTATCCAGTCTGTCAGTGTCACCACTGTCCTCAATGACGTATCCAGTCTGTCAGTGTCACATCACTGTCCTCAATGACTTATCCAGTCTGTCAGTGTCACCACTGTCCTCAATGACTTATCCAGGCTGTCAGTGTCACCACTGTCCTCAATCACTTACCCAGTCTGTCAGTGTCACCACTGTCCTCAATGACGTATCCAGTCTGTCAGTGTCACCACTGTCCTCAATGACGTATCCAGTCTGTCAGTGTCACCACTGTCCTCAATGACGTATCCAGTCTGTCATTGTCACCACTGTCCTCAATGACTTATCCAGGCTGTCAGTGTCACCACTGTCCTCAATGACTTATCCAGTCTGTCAGTGTCACACCACTGTCCTCAATGACTTATCCAGTCGGTCAGAGTCACACCACTGTCCTCAATGACTTATCCAGTCTGTCAGTGTCACCACTGTCCTCAATGACTTATCCAGTCGGTCAGAGTCACACCACTGTCCTCAATGACTTATCCAGTCTGTCAGTGTTACCACTGTCCTCAATGACGTATCCAGTCTGTCAGTGTCACATCACTGTCCTCAATGACTTATCCAGTCTGTCAGTGTCACCACTGTCCTCAATGACTTATCCAGTCTGTCATTGTCACCACTGTCCTCAATGACGTATCCAGTCTGTCAGTGTCACCACTGTCCTCAGTGACTTATCCAGTCTGTCAGTGTCACACCACTGTCCTCAATGACTTATCCAGTCTGTCAGTGTCACACCACTGTCCTCAATGACTTATCCAGTCTGTCAGTGTCACACCATTGTCCTCAATGACTTATCCAGTCTGTCAGTGTCACACGACTGTCCTCAATGACGTATCCAGTCTGTCAGTGTCACACCACTGTCCTCAATGACGTATCCAATCTGCCATTGTCACCACTGTCCTCAGTGACGTATCCAGTCTGTCAGTGTCACCACTGTCCTCAATGACGTATCCAGTCTGTCAGTGTCACCACTGTCCTCAATGACGTATCCAGTCTGTCAGTGTCACCACTGTCCTCAGTGACTTATCCAGTCTAACAGTGTCACCACTGTCCTCAGTGACTTATCCAGTCTGTTAGTGTCACACCACTGTCCTCAATGACTTATCCAGTCTGTCAGTGTCACCACTGTCCTCAATAACTTATTCAGTCTGTCATTGTCACCACTGTCCTCAATGACCTATCCGGTCTGTCAGAGTCACCACTGTCCTCAATGACTTATCTAGTCTGTCAGTGTCACACCGCTGTCCTCAATGACTTATCCAGTCTGTCAGTGTCACACCACTGTCCTCAATGACTTATCCAGGCTGTCAGTGTCACCACTGTCCTCAATGACTTATCCAGTCTGTCAGTGTCACACCACTGTCCTCAATGACGTATCTAGTCTGTCAGTGTCACCACTGTCCTCAATGACGTATCCAGTCTGTCAGTGTCACCACTGTCCTCAATGACTTATCCAGTCTGTCAGTGTCACACCACTGTCCTCAATGACGTATCTAGTCTGTCAGTGTCACCACTGTCCTCAATGACGTATCCAGTCTGTCAGTGTCACCACTGTCTTCAATGACGTATCCAGTCTGTCAGTGTCACACACACTGTCCTCAATGACGTATCCAGTCTGTCAGTGTCACCACTGTCCTCAATGACGTATCCAGTCTGTCAGTGTCACCACTGTCCTCAATGACGTATCCAGTCTGTCAGTGTCACACCACTGTCCTCAATGACGTATCCAGTCTGTCAGTGTCACCACTGTCCTCAATGACGTATCCAGTCTGTCAGTGTCACCACTGTCCTCAATGACGTATCCAGTCTGTCAATGTCACCACTGTCCTCAATGACTTATCCAGTCTGTCAGTGTCACACCACTGTCCTCAATGACTTACCCAGTCTGTCAGTGTCACCACTGTCCTCAATGACGTATGCAGTCTGTCATTGTCACCACTGTCCTCAATGACTTATCCAGTCTGTCAGTGTCACACCACTGTCCTCAATGACGTATCCAGTCTGTCAGTGTCACCACTGTCCTCAATGACGTATCTAGTCTGTCAGTGTCACCACTGTCCTCAATGACGTATCCAGTCTGTCAGTGTCACACCACTGTCCTCAATGACGTATCCAGTCTGTCAGTGTCACCACTGTCCTCAATGACTTATCCAGTCTGTCAGTGTCACCACTGTCCTCAATGACGTATCCAGTCTGTCAGTGTCACACCACTGTCCTCAATGACGTATCCAGTCTGTCAGTGTCACCACTGTCCTCAATGACGTATCCAGTCTGTCAGTGTCACACCACTGTCCTCAATGACGTATCCAGTCTGTCAATGTCACCACTGTCCTCAATGACTTATCCAGTCTGTCAGTGTCACACCACTGTCCTCAATGACTTACCCAGTCTGTCAGTGTCACCACTGTCCTCAATGACGTATGCAGTCTGTCAGTGTCACCACTGTCCTCAATGACTTATCCAGTCTGTCAGTGTCACACCACTGTCCTCAATGACGTATCCAGTCTTGTCAGTGTCACCACTGTCCTCAATGACGTATCCAGTCTGTCAGTGTCACACCACTGTCCTCAATGACTTATCCAGTCTGTCAGTGTCACCACTTTCCTCAATGACATATCCAGTCTGTCAGTGTCACCACTGTCCTCAATGACGTATCCAGTCTGTCAGTGTCATTGCTATCCTCTCTGGCTTATCCTGTCTCTCAATGTCACTACTATCCCCACGGACAAATCCCCTCTCTCAATGTCACTACTATCCCCACGGACAAATCCCCTCTCTCAATGTCACTACTATCCCCACGGACAAATCCCCTCTCTCAATGTCACTACTATCCCCATGGACAAATTTGCTCTCTCAATGTCACTACTATCCCCACGGACAAATCCCCTCTCTCAATGTCACTTCTATCCCCACAGACAAATCCCCTCTCTCAATGTCGCTACTATCCCCACGGACAAATCCCCTCTCTCAATGTCACTACTATCCCCACGGACAAATCCCCTCTCTCAATGTCACTACTATCCCCACGGACAAATCCGCTCTCTCAATGTCACTACTATCCCCACGGATAAATCCCCTCTCTTAATGTCACTACTATCCCCACGGACAAATCCCCTCTCTCAATGTCACTACTATCCCCACGGATAAATCCCCTCTCTTAAGTGTCACTGCTATCTACACGGATAAATCTCCTCTCTTTGTGTTACTACTATCTACACGGATAAATCTCCTCTCTTTGTGTTGCTACTATCTACACGGATAAATCTCCTCTCTTTGTGTTACAACTATTTACCTCACTGACTCATGCCATCATTAAGTGTCACCACTATCCTGATAAACCTGTCTCTTCTCTCAATGTCACCACTATCCTGATAAACCTCTCTCTACTCTCAATGTCACCACTATCCTGATAAATATCTCTCTTCTCTCAATGTCACTACTATCCTGATAAACCTCTCTCTTCTCTCAATGTCACCACTATCCTGATAAACCTATGTCTTCTCTCAGTGTCACCACTATCCTGATAAACCTATGTCTTCTCTCAATGTCACTACTATCCTGATAAACCTATCTCTTCTCTCAATGTCACTACTATCCTGATAAACCTATCTCTTCTCTCAATGTCACCACTATCCTGATAAACCTCTCTTCTCTCAATGACACCACTATCCTGATAAACTTATGTCTTCTCTCAGTGTCACTACTATCCTGATAAACCTCTCTCTACTCTCAATGTCACCACTATCCTGATAAACCTCTCTCTACTCTCAATGTCACCACTATCCTGATAAACCTCTCTCTACTCTCAATGTCACCACTATCCTGATAAACCTCTCTCTACTCTCAGTGTCACTACTATCCTGATAAACCTCTCTCTACTCTCAATGTCACCACTATCCTGATAAACCTCTCTCTTCTCTCAATGTCACCACTATCCTGATAAACCTCTCTCTACTCTCAATGTCACCACTATCCTGATAAACCTATCTCTTCTCTCAATGTCACTACTATCCTGATAAACCTCTCTCTACTCTCAATGTCACCACTATCCTGATAAATCTCTCTCTACTCTCAATGTCACCACTATCCTGATAAACCTCTCTCTACTCTCAATGTCACCACTATCCTGATAAACCTCTCTCTACTCTCAATGTCACCACTATCCTGATAAACCTCTCTCTACTCTCAATGTCACCACTATCCTGATAAACCTCTCTCTACTCTCAATGTCAGCACCATCCTCACTGATGCATGGCTTCTATATGTCACTGCTATCTTCACTGACATTCCTGTCATTCAAGGGATGTCCTCACTGACGTATAGCTTCTGTCAGAGTCGTTACTATCCTCTATGACGTAGCCATTGTCTCAGTGCCAGAGTTCTTCTCACTGCCTGTCCCACCACATCATGCCACCACCGTCTTCACTGACGTATTCCTCCTCTCCATCTTACCACTATCCTCTGTGGTATATATCCCTTTTCTCGATGTCATTACTATCCTCGCTGACATATCCCATCTCTGAGTGTCACTGCTGTCTTTTTATTGAGGAACCCCTTCTGTCAGTCCTACCACTATCCTCGCTGACATATCCCATCTCTGAGTGTCACTGCTGTCTTTTTATTGAGGAACCCCTTCTGTCAGTCCTACCACTATCCTCGCTGACATATCCCATCTCTGAGTGTCACTGCTGTCTTTTTATTGAGGAACCCCTTCTGTCAGTCCTACCACTATCCTCGCTGACATATCCCATCTCTGAGTGTCACTGCTGTCTTTTTATTGAGGAACCCCTTCTGTCAGTCCTACCACTATCCTCGCTGACATATCCCATCTCTGAGTGTCACTGCTGTCTTTTTATTGAGGAACCCCTTCTGTCAGTCCTACCACTATCCTCGCTGACATATCCCATCTCTGAGTGTCACTGCTGTCTTTTTATTGAGGAACCCCTTCTGTCAGTCCTACCACTATCCTCGCTGACATATCCCATCTCTGAGTGTCACTGCTGTCTTTTTATTGAGGAACCCCTTCTGTCAGTCCTACCACTATCCTCGCTGACATATCCCATCTCTGAGTGTCACTGCTGTCTTTTTATTGAGGAACCCCTTCTGTCAGTCCTACCACTATCCTCGCTGACATATCCCATCTCTGAGTGTCACTGCTGTCTTTTTATTGAGGAACCCCTTCTGTCAGTCCTACCACTATCCTCGCTGACATATCCCATCTCTGAGTGTCACTGCTGTCTTTTTATTGAGGAACCCCTTCTGTCAGTCCTACCACTATCCTCGCTGACATATCCCATCTCTGAGTGTCACTGCTGTCTTTTTATTGAGGAACCCCTTCTGTCAGTCCTACCACTATCCTCGCTGACATATCCCATCTCTGAGTGTCACTGCTGTCTTTTTATTGAGGAACCCCTTCTGTCAGTCCTACCACTATCCTCGCTGACATATCCCATCTCTGAGTGTCACTGCTGTCTTTTTATTGAGGAACCCCTTCTGTCAGTCCTACCACTATCCTCGCTGACATATCCCATCTCTGAGTGTCACTGCTGTCTTTTTATTGAGGAACCCCTTCTGTCAGTCCTACCACTATCCTCGCGGACGTATCCCTTCTCTCAGTGTCATGCTGCTTTTCTCGGGACTATCCCTTGTGTCATGTCCTACCACTATCCTCGCTGAGTATCCCATCTTTTAAGTATCTCTTCTGTCTTCACTGACATATCCTTTTCTCAATCTTACTACTATCCTCACTGACGTATCATTATTTCAGTGTCACCACTATCCTCTTGACGTAAGAGTGTCACACACTATCCTCTCTGACGTAATAGGTCACCTAAATATCCTCTGCGTATATTTCACCACTATCCTCTCTGACGTAATGGTGTCACCACTATCCTCTGTGACGTAATTAGTGTCACCACTATCCTCTCTGACGTAATGGTGTCATCACTATCCTCTCTGATGTAATAGTGTCACCACTATCCTCTCTGACGTAATGTGTCACCACTGTCCTCTTTGACGTAATAGCGCCACCACTATCCTCTCTGACGTAATGTGTCAGCACTATCCTCTCTGACGTAATGGTGTCACCACTATCCCTTCTGACGTAATAGTGTCACCCTTCCTCTTTGACGTAATAGTGTCACCACTATCCTCTCTGACGTAATAGTGTCACCACTGTCCTCTTGACGTAATAGCGTCACCACTATCCTCTCTGACGTAATAGTGTCAGCACTATCCTCTTGACGTAATGTGTCACCACTATCCTCTCTGACGTAATAGTGTCACCACTATCCTCTCTGACGTAATCGTGTCACCACTATCCCTTCTGACGTAATAGTGTCACCCCTATCCTCTTTGACGTAATAGTGTCACCACTATCCTCTCTGACATAAAGATTTCTCTTAATGTCATTCCCTCACTGATATATCCGTTGTCTCAGTGACACTTCTGTCTCCACTGACGTAACCCTTCCCTCAGTGACACAACTATTTTCACTGACGTAACCCTTCTGTCCATGTTCCGTCTGTCCTAACTGACATATCCCATCTCTGACTCTCCATACTTGTTTCCACTGACGTCTCTCTTCTGTCAGCCACGACTATCCTTACTGACCTATCTGTTCTAAGTGTCACTTTTTTCTTTATTTACGTTACATTTGTTTTGTGTGTCACGACTATCCTCGATGACGTATCTCTGTTGTCAGTGTCACTGCTGTGCTCTTTGACGTATTCCTTCGTTCAGTGTCATTATTTGTGACAT
The DNA here is from genome assembly GCA_033310375.1 of Conus canariensis. NCBI lineage: Eukaryota > Metazoa > Mollusca > Gastropoda > Neogastropoda > Conidae > Conus > Conus canariensis. The sequence goes on from CM065746.1 coordinate 1,494,779, forward strand.
GAGTGAAGAGAGACGGGCAGGCGAGACATGTCACTGATTTTTTTTTTTTTTTTTTTTTTTTTTGTCCTTGAAGTTTGACTCACTGGAGAAGTCACATTGAACGCCGTAACATGGCTACATCACCACTAAGTACAGGAATGATCCACACTTAACTTCAACTGTGGTATCAGTATCGTAAGAGAGGGGGTGGGGTGGGAGATGGGGGGGCCTCTGACCTAGCTCTTCATCTCTTCTCTTGTCATGTCACTACTACCCTCCCCTCTGACCTGTCCTTTGTCTCATTGGTCAGCGGGTCTCATCTTGTACGTCTCTGCCCAGACTTTGAATGATACTGCTATCCTCACTGACTTGACCTGGTCTATCAGGGTCACTGCTAGTCTTCCTGGATAGATCCTTTGCCTACAGTCACTTCTGTCCACGTTGAGGTGTTCTCTCTCTCTCTCTCTCTCTCCTCTCTCTCTCTCTCCTCTCTCTCTCTCTCTCTCTCTCTCTCTGTGTGTCTCTCAAAGTCACCACCGTCCTCACTGACTGTTCTTCTGTGTCAGGATCCCACTATCGTCAAGGACGTATCCCCTTCTCTCAGGCTCTGTACTATCTTCCTCTTTACTTAACTCTCTTCTCTTAGTGTCACTAACTCCCTTACTGACGTATATTTTTCCTCAGTGTGACTTCAGTCCTCGCTGACGTATCCACGTTATCTCAGACTCACAACTATCCTTATTGAAGAGTCCCTTCTTTAGTTCACTGGCTTCTCCTTTCTGTCACTGTCAAAGTACGTGTCCTTTTCCTCTGTATCACTGCTGTCCTCTGTTATATTCCTTTTTTTTTTCATTCTCGCTACTATCCTCACTGGTATATTCCTTCTTGCACTACTATCCTCACTGATATATATTCCTTTTTACACTGCTATCCTCTCTGAAAATATTCCTTTTTTTCGCTTTCACGATTATCCTCACTGATGTATCTTTTGTGTCCCTTCTTCCAATGTCACGATTATCCTCACTTCCAATATCATTGTTATCCTCACTGATGTATCTTTCGTGCCCCCCCTTTTCTCTGTTTCACTGCTGTTCTCCCTGAGGTACCCCATTTCTCAGCGTCAGTACGGCTCCTTCGTGGGTATCCGTATGCACAGCCTGCCCGTCTTTCTTCACTGACGTCACGAAACGTCAACTTGGCCGATAGGAAACAGACGTAGAAGTTGGCGATCTGTGTACCGTCTTCCATCATGAGCCCAGTCTTGTGTCTTCCTCGTCGCTTCTGGCCAGTTCAGTGCTAAAGCGACACAGAGCTATTGCTAACGGGGTGGGGATCTACCCCTCTCCTCCCCTATTTCCCCCTCTCCCCACAGCCCCCCCCCCCCCTCTTCCCCCTCCCCTCCTTCCTTCACTTTATCTGATTTTGGTTTGGTCAAAGGTTCGCAGGTCTAGACGGATGATGATGATGACACAAACTGTTAGCACTACCAGAACTGATGTGTAGCTGAGGGTGATCAGATCGTATTTGCTTTTCTTTCTTTCAGTGCTGATCATCCACCTGGCATTAATGGCTCCTTTTCAGGTACTGGGTTTTTTTTTTGTATTACCAACTGGACGGTCACAGTCACAACCCACTGAGAGTGGCCGCGTTCAATGTTGTTTTCAAACTTGTTCAGTACAGTTCTTGGGAGAACGAGTGGAAAATGATTGAAATATGTACTGTATCAAAGTTGTGACTATGCGCCCTAAGAAAGCATGCTGATGTCGATGATACTGATTGTAGTGTGGAGGTGATGTTAATGTGATGATCATGTTCAGCGTGATGTAGCCACACAGTACGAGCCTATGTGCTCAAAAGCCCACACCTCCTGATCAGAGTGGAAGGGGTGGTGACTTTGTCCACCACAGGGAGAAAAAAGGGGTCACAGGCCCATCACCACGTCTGAGTACCCGCAGTTTTCTCTCTCTCTCTCTCTCTCTCTCTCTCTCTCTCTCTCTCTCTCTCTCTCTCTCTCTCTCTGCGCATGTGTGTGTGTGTGTGTGTGTGTGTGTGTGTGTGTGTGTGTGTGTGTCTGAGTGTGTGTGTATGTGTATGTATGTGTGTGTGTGTGTGTGTGTGTGTGTGTGTGTGTGTATGTATGTGTGTGTGTGTGTGTGTGTGTGTGTGTGTGTGTGTGTGTGTGTGTGTGTGACAGCACGTGTTCCACCCCCTCCTCTCCTTTCCACTGCCTCCGAGTTGATGTGTGAGTGGCGGAGGGGTAGGGTGGAGGAGGTCTCTGTCCTGTGTTTTCTTGAATAAGCTGGAAGTACACCCTCACCCTTTACCTCTTCTGGGTAGACATTGGAACCGTTACAGGCCTTGTCATCCGTTAACCTTGTTGAATTCCTTCGACAGGTTGAATCTGTTGCATTGGTTTTCATTTGTTGATTTTTTTTTTAAGGGGGGGGGGGGGGGGGGGGGGCATTTTGGTGTTTTTTTATATTTATATTCGGCCGGGATATTAATTCATTGGGTTTCTTTCAACTGGTAGTCTACACACGTGTGTGTGTGGAGGCGATGGATCAGTTTTGGTCACAAAATTAACATTTTTTTTTTTTGGGAAACGGCTGCCCCCACCCATCCCTGTCTCCCCCGCATGCGTGGTGTGTGTGTGTGTGTGTGTGTGTGTGTGTGTGTGTGTGTGTGTGCGCGCGCGCGCGCCGCGCGCGCGCGCGTGCGTGTGTGCATGAGTGAGTGCGTGCGTGCATGAGTGAGTGCGTGTGTGGTGTGTGTGTGTGTGTGTGTGTGTGTGTGTGTGTGTGTGTTGTGTGTGATATGCATGTATAACACAAATTTTCAAACAAAATAAACAGGCCAGATCAAAATGTGATTTTGACTTTGTTTTGTGTTTTTCTTAGACTGAAAAGAACTTGTATTGATCGTCCACCAGTTGCATGTGCATGTTTGTCTGTCTGTCTGTCTGTCTGTCTGTCTGTCTGTCTGTCTGTCTGTCTGTCTGTGTATCTGTCTGTCTGTCTGCTGTCTGTCTGTCTCTCTCTCTCTCTCTCTCTCTCTCTCTCTCTCTCTCTCTGTATCTGTGATTGCGTGTGTGTGTGTGTGTGTGTGTGTGTGTGTGTGTGTGTGTGTGTGTGTGTGTGTGCGTGTGTGTGTGTGTGTGTTCATGAGTTTAAGAGAGTGTATGAGCGACCATCATTCAGAAAAGAAGTAAACAAAAGATATCATCATTCTGACCAATTATTAACAGAAGCTAAGGCCCCCCCCCACCCCCTCAATTGTTAACAGAAGCTAAGGCCCCCCCCCACCCCCTCAATCGTTAACAGAAGCTAAGGCCCCCCCCCCCACCCCCTCAATTGTTAACAGAAGCTAAGGCCCCCCCACCCCCTCAATTGTTAACAGAAGCTAAGGCCCCCCCCACCCCCTCAATTCACTGTGGAAGCTAAGGCCCCCCCCCACCCCCCTCAATTGTTAACAGAAGCTAAGGCCCCCCCACCCCCTCAATTGTTAACAGAAGCTAAGGCCCCCCCACCCCCTCAATTGTTAACAGAAGCTAAGGCCCCCCCACCCCCTCAATTGTTAACAGAAGCTAAGGCCCCCCACCCCCTCAATTGTTAACAGAAGCTAAGGCCCCCCCACCCCCTCAATTGTTAACAGAAGCTAAGGCCCCCCCACCCCCTCAATTGTTAACAGAAGCTAAGGCCCCCCACCCCCTCAATTGTTAACAGAAGCTAAGGCCCCCCACCCCCTCAATTGTTAACAGAAGCTAAGGCCCCCCCACCCCCTCAATTGTTAACAGAAGCTAAGGCCCCCCCACCCCCTCAATTGTTAACAGAAGCTAAGGCCCCCCCACCCCCTCAATTGTTAACAGAAGCTAAGGCCCCCCCACCCCCTCAATTGTTAACAGAAGCTAAGGCCCCCCACCCCCCCACCCCCTCAATTGTTAACAGAAGCTAAGGCCCCCCCCACCCCCTCAATTCACTGTGGGATGCTAAGGCCCCCCCACCCCCTCAATTGTTAACAGAAGCTAAGGCCCCCCCACCCCACCCTCAATTGCTAACGAAGCTAAGGCCCCCCCAGCCCCCTCAATGTTAACAGAGCAAGGCCCCCCCACCCCCTCAATGTTAACAGAAGCTAAGCCCCCCACCCCCTCAAGTTAACAGAAGCTAAGGCCTCCCCACACGCCTCAATTCACTGTGGAAGCTAAGGCCCCCCCACCCCCGTCAATCACTGTGGATGTTTCGTCCCCGACTAGCGTCTGCCCACAGCTCAGTGCTAGAGGCGGTTTCTGCCACAGCCCAGTGCTAGAGGCGGTTTCTGCCACAGCTCAGTGCTAGAGGCGGTTTCTGCCCACAGCCCAGTGCTAGAGGCGGTTTCTGCCACAGCTCAGTGCTAGAGGCGGTTTTCTGCCCACAGCCCAGTGCTAGAGGCGGTTTCTGCCCACAGCTCAGTGCTAGAGGCGGTTTCTGCCCACAGCCCAGTGCTAGAGGCGGTTTCTGCCACAGCTCAGTGCTAGAGGCGGTTTCTGCCACAGCCCAGTGCTAGAGGCGGTTTCTGCCCACAGCTCAGTGCTAGAGGCGGTTTTCTGCCACAGCTCAGTGCTAGAGGCGGTTTCTGCCCACAGCCCAGTGCTAGAGGCGGTTTCTGCCACAGCTCAGTGCTAGAGGCGGTTTCTGCCCACAGCCCAGTGCTAGAGGCGGTTTCTGCCCACAGCTCAGTGCTAGAGGCGGTTTCTGCCCACAGCCCAGTGCTAGAGGCGGTTTCTCTGCCACAGCTCAGTGCTAGAGGCGGTTTCTGCCACACCCAGTGCTAGAGGCGGTTTCTGCCCACAGCCCAGTGCTAGAGGCGGTTTCTGCCACAGCCCAGTGCTAGAGGCGGTTTCTGCCCACAGCCCAGTGCTAGAGGCGGTTTCTGCCCACAGCTCAGTGCTAGAGGCGGTTTCTGCCACAGCCCAGTGCTAGAGGCGGTTTCTGCCCACAGCTCAGTGCTAGAGGCGGTTTCTGCCCACAGCTCAGTGCTAGAGGCGGTTTCTGCCACAGCTCAGTGCTAAGAGGCGGTTTCTGCCCACAGCCCAGTGCTAGAGGCGGTTTCTGCCACAGCCCAGTGCTAGAGGCGTTTCTGCCCACAGCCCAGTGCTAGAGGCGGTTTCTGCCACAGCCCAGTGCTAGAGGCGGTTTCTGCCCACAGCCCAGTGCTAGAGGCGGTTTCTGCCCACAGCCCAGTGCTAGAGGCGGTTTCTGCCCACAGCTCAGTGCTAGAGGCGGTTTCTGCCCACAGCCCAGTGCTAGAGGCGGTTTCTGCCACAGCCTCAGTGCTAGAGGCGGTTTCTGCCCACAGCCCAGTGCTAGAGGCGGTTTCTGCCACAGCCCAGTGCTAGAGGCGGTTTCTGCCCACAGCTCAGTGCTAGAGGCGGTTTCTGCCACAGCCCAGTGCTAGAGGCGGTTTCTGCCCACAGCCCAGTGCTAGAGGCGGTTTCTGCCCACAGCCCAGTGCTAGAGGCGGTTTCTGCCAAGCCATCTAGAGGCGTTCTGCCACAGCCCAGTGCTAGAGGCGGTTTCTGCCCACAGCCCAGTGCTAGAGGCGGTTTCTGCCCACAGCCCAGTGCTAGAGGCGGTTTCTGCCACAGCCTCAGTGCTAGAGGCGGTTTCTGCCCACAGCCCAGTGCTAGAGGCGGTTTCTGCCCACAGCTCAGTGCTAGAGGCGGTTTCTGCTCACAGCTCAGTGCTAGAGGCGGTTTCTGCACAGCTCAGTGCTAGAGGGGTTTCTGCCACAGCTCAGTGCTAGAAGCTTTCTACCCACAGCCCATCCAGCGTCCCCACTCCTGCGACGGGTCCTTGCCAAGCAGCGGGCTTTCTCCCACAGCTCAGTGCTAAGGCGTTTCTCATCACAGCTCAGTGCTAGGGCGGTTTCTGATCCACTCAGTGCTAGAGTTGTCTACCTCCCACAGCTCAGTGCTGAGGCTTGCTCCCTCTTCCGCCTCCCCCCCCACGGGTCATGCCAAGGCCCGGGCTTCTCCCAAAGCTGATGCTACAGGCCTGGGTTCTCTCCCACAGCTGAGTGCTGAGGACGTGGCTTCTCCCTACAGCTGAGTGCTAGGATCTGGCTTCTCCCCACAGCTGAGTGCTAGGACCTGCTTCTCCCCATAGCTGCTAGAACCTGGCTTCTCCCCACAGCTGAGTGCTAGAACCTGGCTTCTCTCCCCACAGCTGAGTGCTAGGACCTGGCTTCTCCCCACAGCTGAGTGCTAGGACCTGGCTTCTACCCCACTAGCATGAGTGCTAGAACCTGGCTTCTCCCCACAGCTGAGTGCTAGACCTGGCTTCTCCCCATAGTGAGCCTAGGACCTGGCTTCTCCCCATAGCAGAGTGCTAGGACCTGGCTTCTCCCTCCCCACAGCTGAGTGCTAGAACCTGGCTTCTCCCCACAGCTGAGTGCTAGACCTGGCTTCTCCCCATGCAAGTGCTAGGACCTGGCTTTCTCCCCATGGCTGAGTGCTATGGACCTGGCTTCTCCCCACAAGCTGAGTGCTAGGACCTGGCTTTCTCCCACAGCTGAGTGCTAGGACCTGGCTTCTCCCACTAGTGCTGACCTGTCTCCATGCTGAGTGCTAGGACCTGGCTTTTCCCCATAGCTGAGTGCTTGGACCAGGCTTCTCCCCATAGCTGAGTGCTAGGACCTGGCTTCTCCCCTAGCTGAGTGCTAGGACCTGGCTTTTCCCCATAGCTGAGTGCTTGGATCGGGCATTCTCCCCATAGTTGAGTGCTAGGACCTGGCTTCTCCCCCATAGCTGAGTGCTAGGACCTGATTTCTCCCCTAGCTGAGTGCTGGAACCTGATTCTCCCCATAGTTGAGTGCTAGAAACCTGATTTCTCCCCATAGCTGAGTGCTAGGACCTGGCTTCTCCCCATTAGCTGAGTGCTAGAACCTCGGCTTTCTCCCCATAGCTGAGTGCTAAAACTGGCTTCTCCCCATAGCGATGCTAAAACTTGGCTTCTCCCCATAGCGTGAGTGCTTAGGCCTTCCTCTTCTGGCTTTCTCCCATAGCTGAGTACCTTAGGCTGGTTTCTCCCCATAGCGAGTACCTTAGGCTGGTTTCTCCCCATAGCTGAGTACCTTAGGCTGGTTTCTCCCCATAGCCGAGTACCTTAGCTGTTTCTCCCCATAGCGAGTACCTTAGGCTGGTTCTCTCCCCATAGCCGAGTACCTTAGGCTGGTTTCTCCCCATACCGTACCTTGCTGTTTCTCCCATAGCTGAGTACCTTAGGCTGGTTTCTCCCCCGCAGCTGAGTACCTTAGGCTGGTTTCTGCCATCAGTTCAGTGCTAGGACCTGGCTTTTCCCCCGCCCCCCGCCCCCTCCCCCCGCAGCTGAGTACCTTAGGCTGGTTCTCTCCCATCGGTTCAGTCCAGGGCGTGGCTGATCCTGGCAGTTTTGTGCCTTGGACTGGTTTTCTCCCAACAGATGAGCGCTAAAAGGTGACTTCTACTCACAGCTGAGTTGTGGGGGTTGGATTCTCCCCAAGTCGAGTGCTATGGGGTGGCTTTTCTCTACAGTTGAGCACTATAGGCTGCATAGCTGAGTGGAAGGGGATGTTTCTTCTATCCACAGTGAGTGGAAGCAATTAAATAAGAAATCAAGAATTAATGATCGGCTGTCATCCACTTTCCTGGGTGTCCTTTTGACAATGTTTCGATTTCGATTTTCTGACAGGTTAGGAACAAAACGAAAGGCAGCCACTGGAACTGTCTGTTTCTCAGGCTAGGTTGATGCCAGGGTGTACTGTGAAAGGGCGTGTTGTCTGTAAAATGAGATGAACCACGAGACCTCTCCATTGAACCCCTGTTGACCTAGACACACCTCCGAAGGTGCCCAGCTGTTTCAGCTGTCGTGTGGACTGAACCGCCCCACAGGGAAAACGCACTAACAAAGCGTTGACACCAGGACAGACAGAACATCAGAATGCTGGTTTGATTAAACACACTCAATTGAATGATGGTGAACATCAAATGAATAATAGAAGGAAGTGCAGACATTCTTTCACAATCTACATGGGTATGTGTGCTTAGGGTGTCGAAAATTGAATGAAAAACGACAGGGAGAACCTCCCCATGGAGACTGCAGAGAGATAGAAATAGAAGGAAGGAAAAACGTCAGGGAGACCCCCCCCCACCCCCCCCCCCCCCCCCCTCCCCAGAAGTGACTGCAGAGAGATGGAGATAGAAGGAATGAATTACGACAGGGAGAACACCCCCCCCCCCCCCCTGCTAGTGACTGCAGAGAGATGGAAATAGAAGGAAGGAAAAACGTCAGGGAGAACCCCCCCCCCCCCCCCTAGTGACTGCAGAGAGATGGAAATGGAAGGAAAAACGTCAGGGAGAATCCCCCCACCCCTCACCCCCCACCCCCAGTGACTGCAGAGAGATGGAAATAGAAGGAAGGAAAAACGTCAGGGAGAATCCCCCCACCCCCCACCCCCATAGTGACTGCAGAGAGATGGAGATAGAAGGAAGGAAAAACGTCAGGGAGAACCCCCTCCCCCCCCTCTAGTGACTGCAGAGAGATGGAAATAGAAGGAAGGGAAAACGTCAGGGAGAATCCCCCCACCCCCCATCCCTAGTGACTGCAGAGAGATGGAGATAGAAGGAATGAAAAACGTCAGGGAGAATCCCCCCCCCCCCCCCCCCCCTCCCTAGTGACCGCAGAGAGATGGAGATAGAAGGAATGAAAAACGTCAGAGAGAACATCCCCATGGAGACTGCAGAGAGATAGAAATAGAAGGATGGAAAAACGTCAGGGTGGACCCCCCCCCCCCCCCCCCCCCCCCCCCGCCCCACCATGGTGACTGCAGAGAGATGGAGGTAGAAGGAATGAAAAACGACAGGGAGAACATCCCCATGGAGACTGTAGAGAGATGGAGATAGAAGGAATTAAACACGTCAGGGAGAACACCCCCTCCTCCCCCCCTCCCCCCCCCCCCCACCCCATAGTGACTGCAAAGAGATGGAAAGGGAAGGAAAACCGACAGGGAGAACCTCCCCATGGAGACTGCAGAGAGGAAACAGGAATGGAAAACAAAAGGGAGGTAATCCCCATGGAGACTGCAGAGAGGAAACAGGAATGGAAAACAAAAGGGAGGTAATCCCCATGGAGACTGCAGAGAGGAAACAGGAATGGAAAACAAAAGGGAGATAATCTCCATGGAGACTGCAGAGAGGAAACAGGAATGGAAAACAAAAGGGAGATAATCTCCATGGAGACTGCAGAGAGGAAACAGGAATGGAAAGCAAAAGGGAGGTAATCTCCATGGAGACTGCAGAGAGGAAACAGGAATGGAATGCAAAAGGGAGGTAATCTCTATGGAGACTGCAGAGAGGAAACAGGAATGGAAAACAAAAGGGAGATAATCTCCATGGAGACTGCAGAGAGGAAACAGGAATGGAAAACAAAAGGGAGGTAATCTCCATGGAGACTGCAGAGAGGAAACAGGAATGGAAAACAAAAGGGAGGTAATCTCCATGGAGACTGCAGAGAGGAAACAGGAATGGAAAACAAAAGGGAGGTAATCTCCATGGAGACTGCAGAGAGGAAACAGGAATGGAAAACAAAAGGGAGGTAATCTCCATGGAGACTGCAGAGAGGAAACAGGAATGGAAATCAAAAGGGAGGTAATCTCCATGGAGACTGCAGAGAGGAAACAGGAATGGAAAACAAAAGGGAGGTAATCTCCATGGAGACTGCAGAGAGGAAACAGGAATGGAAAACAAAGGGAGGTAATCTCCATGGAGACTGCAGAGACAAGGAGACAGGAATGGAAAACAAAAGGGAGGTAATCTCGCGATTGTGTGGTGGACCGGTCAGTTAACAGGACTTTATGGGGGGGGGGGGGGGGGGGGGGGGGGGGGGGGGGGGGGGGGGGGGGGGGGGGGGGGGGGGGGGGGGGGGGGGGGGGGGGGGGGGGGGGGGGGGGGGGGGGGGGGGGGGGGGGGGGGGGGGGGGGGGGGGGTCGGTAACGATGGAACATAGACAGTATTTTCTGTTAAATCTCTTTCCTTACAAACAGCATTGATCTGTTTATTTCCAAGACAAAGTGAATTCTCGGCGGACAGAGACTGAATTAGACACACGGTTGTTTCCCCTTTCTGTTCATCTCTGTCTCTCTGCTGCTGACAGACTCTTCTTCTCCTCCTTCTTCTTCTCCTTCTTTTTCTTCTTTTTCTTCTTCTTTTTCTTCTTCTTCTTCTTCTTCTGCGTACGCAGGCTGATACTCCTGCGGACACTCCCTGTATAGACAGGCAAGGATTAATCCCATCTACCCAACAAAGGAAGTGGAGTTTTGTGTGTATGACCGTTTTTTTTATCCCGCCATTAAGGCAGCCATACTCCATATTCGGGGGAGGTGCATGCTATGTGTAACGTGTCATCCATACAAACGGCCAAACTGGCCTTCTCCTCCGAAAGTGGGTGATGGGATTTTACGAGTGTGCAAGATGTTATGCGTGCGTTCACACACGGAACCTCGGTTTACAGTCTCATTCGAAGGACTGTATGGGAAATGGAGTCAGAACCAATGTTAACTCCGAGGGAAAAATCCCCCTGTACCGAAACGGCCCGGCTGAGATTCGAACCCGCAACCCTTGGATTACGAATTCGGCGCTCTACCAACTGAGGTATTCCGGCCCCCAAATTTCACAGTTCACTGGGCCAGAACACGCGATTCAACCATCTTTCTTCTTTTTTTTTTCGTCAGTATTGATGCCACAAACTGACAAAATCCTTGTTGCATGTCCCACTGAGAACAAGAAACAAATATGCTTGTCAACATGAATGCAAGAGCGATAACTGAATGACTAAGATCTTTTCTTCTAACGACAGAAAGCTTTCGATGGATGTGGGACAGGTATGGTCATCAACCAACAACCTGACACGTCACCCGGGAAATCACCACTCTTCACCCCGTGATTGACAGCTGTCGTCAGGCGTTGCGTGAACTGTTGGCAGATGTAGGCAGTTAGGGGTAGCCGGCCCTTCACACCGTATAGACAACGGCCGGGGGGGGGGGGGGGGGGGGGCAAGGCGGAGACAACACCTTACAGAGAGTGATCTGAAGAGATTGTCTTGTGTTGAGCAGTTTCTGAAAGCAGCTGTGGGAACAACCTCTCTGCCTGCGCAGACAACTGCCTCCTCCCTCACCTTCTCCCAGTGCAGCGCGTCAACGTAATTATGTCAGCTTCAAACAACATAAGCTGTAGTCCAACTGCCTGCTATAGCTTTCAGCAAAATGTGGACACACTGCTATCAACTCCTCTGAACTTCAGATCTCATACTGGTTTATTTGTCGTAAAAACTCATAAAAAAAAGAATGACAGACACCAAGTTGAAAACAACAACATATGTAGAGATGTGCGCAACAAACATACGAAGACGAGATGTTGATTTACGCGGCGCTTGAGCGCGCGCGCGCATGTGTGTGTGAGTGTGTGTGTGTGTGTGTGTGTGTGTGTGTGTGTGTGTGTGTGTGTGTGTGTGTGTGTGTGTGTTTATGCTCAGAGCCAGTGTGTTGGAGGTAAGGAAGCAATCGGAAGAAAAACAACACTGACACAGACGAGTGAGACCCGGTCTGTACCCTAAAACACGTGAAGAGACGGTCCCCTGCCACCAGTATGGGCCCCCAAACACGTGAAGAGATGGTCCCCTGCCAGCAGTATGGACCTCCAGCACGTGAAGAGATGGTCCCCTGCCAGCAGTATGGACCTCCAGGCACGTGAAGAGATGGTCCCCTGCCAGCAGTATGGACCTCCAGGCACGTGAAGAGATGGTCCCCTGCCAGCAGTATGGACCTCCAGGCACGTGAAGAGATGGTCCCTGCCAGCAGTATATCAGGACAGCAGTCTGGACGGCTGTATGTCAGGACAGCCCAGTACAACTAGGGCCTGTATGTCAGCACAGTCCAGTACAACGTGGGCCTGCATGTCAGCACAGCCCAGTACAACTAGGGCCTGTATGTCAGCACAGCCCAGTACAACGAGGCTGCATGTCAGCACAGCCCAGTACAACTAGGGCCTGTATGTCAGCACAGCCCAGTACAACTAGGGCCTGTATGCACAGTATGCTCAGCACACATGACAAGCTCCACCCACCCCCCCCCCACCCCTACCCCTGCCCCCTTCCTCCCCCTCCTACCTCCTCCCCCCCCCCACCCCACCTCCCTCCCCCCACCCCTCCTCTTTTTTTATCTATTTTTTTTCTTGGACAGACACCGATTCCGTATAATTTCTCGCAGTTTGGACCAGCATGTTATTTTTCATCATGTTCCATTCACAAATTTAAAAAAATGAATTGGAAGTTAAAGGAATAGTATATAAACACACAAAACTAAGTATTGGAAGTTAAACGAATAGTATATAAACACACAAAACTAAGTCAATAAAGTTTAAGAAAATGAAAAAGCGATGGAGAAGAGAGATACAATGTCTGCATGCCAACACTATCCCTGATACGTAGCGTGCTACGTTACGTTGGATCACAGCACACACCACGGAACGTCATGGGACGGGTTTCCTTGAAATGGCGTCTGTGGTTTCGGGTTGTTGGATTTTTTTTTTCTTGTCACTTTGGTGACAGACAGAAAAAAGGGGGGAAAACCACAACAGACATGGATAAAAGCGAAATTTCCTCGTCAGACGTATAATGTTATGAAAAAAACGAGCAACAGTGAAATAAAGCAGATGACGTGCCGAATATAGCAAGACCTCACAGACCGCTTGTAGTATCCTTAGGAAGGCACAAAAACTATCTTTGAGGATGCTCAGAAGACTTGAAAATAGAAAAAAAAATCCACAACGTTTTGGTCATAGACCATCTTCAGGACTGATGACATTAATGAAAGACAAATAAGTACGTGTAGGCAATGACGTCTGAAAACATAATAGACGTAAACGGACGAATACGTTATTAAAGTTGTGTGTGGGTCTATGTGTGTGTGTGCGTGCGTGCGTGCGTCCGTGCGTGCGTGTGCGTGTGCGCGCGAGCGTGTGTGTGTGTGTGTGTGTGTGTGTGTGTGTGTGTGTGTGTGTGTGTGTTGTGTGTGGATGTGTGTGTGTAATGGGGAAAAGGAAAAAGATATGCAGATAAATGGAAAAGTTAACAGAAACAGAGATAAAGGGAGAGAGTGGTAGAGGAGGAGCCTTATGCTTAGAAGGGGGCGCTTGAGGGTGTGTATGAGGGAAAAAACCGCGGGAGTGAGGGGGGGGGTGGGAATGGGGGGATTGGGTGGAAACTCCTATAAAAAAAAAAAAAGTGCATATGGATTGTCCACATGTGCATGTGTCTACGAGTATGCATACCTGGATGGTGGACATGGTGTTTAGGGTGCATATGTTATACTCTACGTGTTATTTCATGTTGTATATGTTACATATGTACACAGGGTGTGAATGTAAAGATGTTGGGATGGGGAAATTGGGGAGGGGGTGTAGAGAGAAAGGGGTGGAGGATAGGCTGGGGGAAAGGAAAGCGAGGGCAAAGAGCTGGAATGATTCAAACTTTGAAAAGTCAGATGTGGGAGTTGAGTCCATCAGGGATCGTGGTGCCAAGGCGAGCGATGATCCTGAACTCCATGAATTTTCTTTCTGGAGCTGAGGAGGGATTTTGCCATACAACAGTGACGGAGATATGGGTTTGGCTGTGGCAATCAGCGCTGAAACGAATCCTCACTGGTGTTGGATGAGACGACTGGATGGCTCTGAGGTTCCCCACACAGCTTTTGTTGAGGGTACGATATGTCTCCCCAACGTACAACTTTGAGCGGAGGCTGCATCTCAGTACATACACCAAGCTGGTGGACTGGCAGGTGAAGTGGGATTGACATTGAATTTTCCTTTTGGGCCAGTGTTTTGTTCTGATTTTTTTCTATATTCAAGTCTTCTGAGCATCCTCAAAGATGGTTTGTATAGTTGACAGAAGATAGGCGGTCAAAATTCATTTCTTTTGAAAGAACTCATTTTAAATCTATTTGAAAACTCCCCAACTGTGAATCACTATCACTTCAGATCTGTAGGGAGAGTCACCAAGAAGCAAGCAAAATTTTTGTATTTCCTTAAGAACCTGAAAACCTTAAACAGCATAACAAAAAATCTTCTGTGATTCGTCGGTCCATCTCCTACCTTCAATACTGCGGCTGTTCAGTATGTAACCCATGTAGAAAACAACCGACAAAACACATAGAAATGACATAGCAGCCAGTTGCTTGGTATGTCTAGCCATTGCCACTACGCTAATGATGTGAATCAGAGCTGCAAAAGGTGGAATGGTAAACCCTAAGTCCATGTTTCATAAAGAGCCATCTAAGTCACCGGATCATGAACAATTTGATGGACATAAAAACCACTAGTTGGACCGCATGGAACTCCAGGCAATTGCGAATCCTTCTCATGGCAGATTAGAATCTTTTTTGTCACGATGATTCCAGTGTGGAACTCCTTGCCATCCTCAGCTGCTGCAGCCACTTCCTTGGCATCGTCCGTCGTCGTCGTCTTCTTCTTCTTCTCCTTCTTCTTCTTCTTCTCCTCCTCCTCCTCCTCCTCCTCCTCCTTCTTCTTTTCTTCTTCTTCTTCTCCTTCTCCTTCTTTGTCTTCTCCTTCTCCTCCTTCTTCTTCTCCTTCTTTGTCTTCTTCTTCTCTCCTCCTTCTTCTTCTCCTTCTCCTTCTTCTGCTTCCTCTTCTCCTCCTCCTCCTTCTTTTCTTGTTCTTCTTCTTCTTCTTCTTCTCCTTCTTCTTCTTCTCCTTCTCCTCCTCCTCCTCCTTCTTCTTCTCCTCCTCCTCCTCCCCTCCTCCTCCTCCTCCTTCTTCTTCTTCTCCTCCTCCTCCTCCTCCTCCTCTTCCTCCTCCACCTTCTTCTTCTTCTTCTTCTTCTCCTCCTCCTCGTCCTTCTTCTTGTTCTCCTTCTTCTCCGTCTTGTTCTAATGATACCATCTTTCTCTTCCCGGAAATGGAGCGGCTAGGACTTTTTCCTCTGGAGGACGCCACGGTTGCTGGACTGTCTCACCTAGAGATATGATAAGTTGAAGGGGGGGGGGGATCTTTCTCCTGTTTTTGTTTACTTTTGCATCACTGTCCTTGTGTTTTTCCTTCTGTCGATGGCCAACTCTATCTAATCATAAACATTGATGAACAGTGTTCACTGGATAATGTGTAACATGAAATTCAGATTCACGGTCATCACAACCAAAACACAGAACAGGCCTGGACACCAGGCATCCAGTGATCAAACTGACCACACTACAAAAGAAACGCCACGTGACCTGGCAGCCGACAGCTGTCTCAACTCACACACAAGCACAATGGTGTCCACAATCACAATAGCGACTACACGTAAGGATTCAAGCACAATCACTTCCACAATCACAATGGTGACTACACGTAAAATACTCAAGCACAATAGTGTCCACAATCACAATAGTGACTACACGTGAAGTATTTAAGCACAATAGTGTCCACAATCACAATGGTGACTACACGTAAAGTTCTCAAGCACAATCACTTCCACAATCACAATGGTGACTACACGTACAGTACTCCAGCAAAATCACTTCCACAGTCACAATGGTGACTACACGTACAGTACTCCAGCACAATCACTTCCACAATCACAATGGTGACTACACGTACAGTACTCCAGCACAATCACTTCCACAATCACAATGGTGACTACACGTAAAGTACTCCAGCACAATCACTTCCACAATCACAATGGTGACTACACGTACAGTACTCCAGCACAATCACTTCCACAATCACAATGGTGACTACACGTACAGTACTCCAGCACAATCACTTCCACAATCACAATGGTGACTACACGTACAGTACTCCAGCACAATCACTTCCATAATCACAATGGTGACTACACGTAAAGTACTCCAGCACAATCACTTCCACAATCACAATGGTGACTACACGTACAGTACTCCAGCACAATCACTTCCACAATCACAATGGTGACTACACGTACAGTACTCCAGCACAATCACTTCCATAATCACAATGGTGACTACACGTAAAGTACTTAAGCACAATAGTGTCCACAATCACAATGGTGACTACACGTACAGTACTCCAGCACAATCACTTACCACAACGGCAGCACACATTAGCGCGGAAGGAAGACAGACGCTGAAGGAGAACGGGAGAGGGGGCAAATATGACGCTACAGACCCTTGTTCATACCCTCTCCTGGGGTTGCGGGTTCGAATTTCGGTACAGGGGGATTTTTCCCTCGGAGTTAACATTAGTTCTGACTCCATTCCCCATACAGTCCTTCAAATGAGACTATAAACCGAGGTTCCGTGTGTGAACGCACGCACAACATCTTGCACACACGTAAAAGCCCATCACCAACTTTCGGAAGAGAAGGCCAGTTTGGCCGTTGGTATGGATGACACGTTACACATAGCATGCACCTTCCCCGAAGATGGAGTATGGCTACCTTAATGGCAGGATAAAAAAAAACGGTCAAACACACAAAACTCCACGGCCTGTCTATACAGGCATTGTCCGCAGGAGTATCAGCCTGCGTACGCAGAAAGAAGAGAAAAAAAAAAGAAATACTGTCTCCTGCAAAACATTCACCTGAAACTACGGTGCGAAAGAACCGAGTCCGTTAGGAGAATGAAGCGTGGACGGTGAAGACAATGGGCATTGAGGGTCGTGGAACTGACAGTACTTGCACTGACTCAACAAGCTCATCACAATGAAGTTTTGTCATCTCAAGTTGGACTCCGATCAGACCGATTAACATTTTGAATCTGTTAGCAAAGTTTCTGGTGCGTTTTTAGAAGGTGTCTTTTAAAGAGCTGTGTGATCTTTTTTCCGAATGAGTTGTGAGTTGATTCAACGCGGTAACAGCCCTGATACGGCCCTTTGCGGTCGGCTGGGCTAACAGCAATATTACCGTACCGGTCAGAACAGGAAGCTGATGCCGGCTCATGCCAGGAGAAGTTGTCTCATCCCCAAATGACGGACGTGAAGAAATGGAGAAGGACAAGGAGAGGCAGGTCGGGGGGTGGGAGGTGGGGGATCTGTGGCCTCCTGAAGGAAAGCAGTGTTCCGTTTCCATGGGCATTGTGTTCAGCTTTGATAGTTGTCACGTTTCCATGGACATTCTGTTCAGCTTATGTTCTTGGAATGTTAGTTGAGTGTCACGTTTCCATGGACATTCTGTTCAGCTTTGAAAGTTGTCACGTTTCCATGGACATTCTGTTCAGCTTTGAAAGTTTGTTCCAGGTTTCCATGGACATTGTGTTCAGCTTTGATAGTTGTCACGTTTCCATGGACATTGTGTTCGTTGAAGTGCTGTTGTCAGGAATTGTTCAGCTTTGAAGTTGTCACGTTTCCATGGACATTCTGTTCAGCTTTGATAGTTGTCACGTTTCCATGGACATTTGTTCAGCTTTGAAAGTTGTCACGTTTCCATGGACATTCTGTTCAGCTTTGAAAGTTGTCACGTTTCCATGGACATTCTGTTCAGCTTTGAAAGTTGTCACGTTTCCATGGACATTCTGTTCAGCTTTGAAAGTTGTCACGTTTCCATGGACATTCTGTTCAGCTTTGAAAGTTGTCACGTTTCCATGGACATTCTGTTCAGCTTTGATAGTTGTCACGTTTCCATGGACATTCTGTTCAGCTTTGATAGTTGTCACGTTCCATGGACATTCTGTTCAGCTTTGATAGTTGTCACGTGTCCATGGACATTCTGTTCAGCTTTGAAGTTGTCACGTTTCCATGGACATTCTGTTCAGCTTTGAAAGTTGTCACGTGTCCATGGACATTCTGTTCAGCTTTGAAAGTTTCACGTGTCCATGGACATTCTGTTCAGCTTTGAAAGTTGTCACGTTTCCATGGACATTCTGTTCAGCTTTGAAAGTTGTCACGTTTCCATGGACATTCTGTTCAGCTTTGAAAGTTGTCACGTTTCCATGGACATTCTGTTCAGCTTTGAAAGTTTGTCCAACATTCTGTCCAATGTGACATTCTGGTCTGTCAGCTTTGAAAGTTGTCACGTTTCCATGGACATTTGTTCAGCTTTTGAAAGTTGTCACGTTTCCATGGACATTCTGTTCAGCTTTGATAGTGTGTTCTACGTGTCCAATGCACATTCTGTTTCAGCTTTGAAAGATGTCACGTTTCCATGGACATTTGTTTCAGCTTTGAAAGTTGTCACGTTTCCATGGACATTCTGTTCAGCTTTGAAAGTTGTCACGTTCCATGGACATTGTGTTCAGCTTTGAAAGTTGTCACGTTTCCATGGACATTTTGCTTGAGTTTTCAGACTTTGTTAGCTTGAAGTTGTCACGTTTCCATGGACATTGTGTTCAGCTTTGAAGTTGTCACGTTCCATGGACATTGTGTTCAGCTTTGAAAGTTGTCACGTTTCCATGGACATTCTGTTCAGCTTTGAAAGTTGTCACGTTTCCATGGACATTCTGTTCAGCTTTGAAAGTTGTCACGTTTCCATGGACATTGTGTTCAGCTTTGAAAGTTGTCACGTTTCCATGGACATTGTGTTCAGCTTTGAAAGTTGTCACGTTTCCATGGACATTCTGTTCAGCTTTGAAAGTTGTCACGTTTCCATGGACATTCTGTTCAGCTTTGAAAGTTGTCACGTTTCCATGGACATTTGTTCAGCTTTGAAAGTTGTCACGTTTCCATGGACATTCTGTTCAGCTTTGAAAGTTGTCACGTTTCCATGGACATTCTGTTCAGCTTTGAAAGTTGTCACGTTTCCATGGACATTGTGTTCAGCTTTGAAAGTTGTCACGTTTCCATGGACATTCTGTTCAGCTTTGAAAGTTGTCACGTTTCCATGGACATTCTGTTCAGCTTTGAAAGTTGTCACGTTTCCATGGACATTCTGTTCAGCTTTGAAAGTTGTCACGTTTCCATGGACATTCTGCTCAGCTTTGAAAGTTGTCACGTTTCCATGGACATTCTGTTCAGCTTTGAAATTGTCGTTCATGGTTTGTTCACTTTGAAGGTACATGACTTCTGTTCAGCTTTGAAAGTTGTCACGTTTCCATGGACATTGTGTTCAGCTTTGAAAGTTGTCACGTTTCCATGGACATTCTGTTCAGCTTTGAAGTTGTCACGTTTCCATGGACATTCTGTTCAGCTTTGAAAGTTGTCACGTTTCCATGGACATTCTGTTCAGCTTTGAAGTTGTCACGTTTCCATGACATTGTGTTCAGCTTTGAAAGTTGTCACGTTTTCCATGGACATTGTGTTCAGCTTTGAAAGTTGTCACGTTTCCATGGACATTGTGTCAGCTTTGAAAGTTGTCAGTGTCCATGCATTCGTTTCAGCTTTGAAGTTGGTCACGTTTCCATGGAATTTGTTCAGCTTTGAAAGTTGTCACGTTTCCATGGACATTCTGTTCAGCTTTGAAAGTGTCACGTTTCCATGGACATTCTGTTCAGCTTTGAAAGTGTCACGTTTCCATGGACATTCTGTTCAGCTTTGAAAGTTGTCACGTTTCCATGGACATTTGTTCAGCTTTGATAGTTGTCACGTTTCCATGGACATTCTGTTCAGCTTTGAAAGTTGTCACGTTTCCATGGACATTCTGTTCAGGCTTTGAAGTTGAGTTCACGTTTCCATGGACATTCTGTTCAGCTTTGAAAGTTGTCACGTTTCCATGGACATTCTGTTCAGCTTTGAAAGTTGTCACGTTTCCATGGACATTCTGTTCAGCTTTGAAAGTTGTCACGTTTCCATGGACATTGCTGTTCAGCTTTGAAAGTTGTCACGTTTCCATGGACATTCTGTTCAGCTTTGAAAGTTGTCACGTTTCCATGGACATTTGTTCAGCTTTGAAAGTTGTCACGTTTCCATGGACATTCTGTTCAGCTTTGATAGTTGTCACGTGTCCATGGACATTCTGTTCAGCTTTGATAGTTGTCACGTTTCCATGGACATTCTGTTCAGCTTTGATAGTTGTCACGTTTCCATGGACATTCTGTTCAGCTTTGATAGTTTCACGTGTCCATGGACATTCATTTGTTGTCTAGCTTTGAAAGTTGTCACGTTTCCATGGACATTCGTGTTCAGCTTTGAAGTTGTCACGTTGTCCATGGACATTCTGTTCAGCTTTGAAAGTTGTCACGTTTCCATGGACATTCTGTTCAGCTTTGAAAGTTGTCACGTTTCCATGGACATTCTGTTCAGCTTTGAAAGTTGTCACGTTTCCATGGACATTGTGTTCAGTTTTGAAGAGTTTTGTCACGTTTCCATGGACATTCTGTTCAGCTTTGAAGTTGTCACGTTTCCATGGACATTCTGTTCAGCTTTGAAAGATGTCACGTTTCCATGGACATTGTGTTCAGATTTGAAAGTTGTCACGTTTCCATGGACATTCTGTTCAGCTTTGATAAGTTGTCACGTTTCCATGGACATTCTGTTCAGCTTTGAAAGTTGTCACGTTTCCATGGACATTCTGTTCAGCTTTGATAGTTGTCACGTTTCCATGGACATTGTGTTCAGCTTTGATAGTTGTTCACGTTGTCCATGGACATTCTGTTCAACTTTGAAAGTTGTCACGTTTCCATGGACATTCTGTCAGCTTGAAGTTGTCACGTGTCCATGGACATTCTGTTCAGCTTTGAAAGTTGTCACGTTTCCATGGACATTCTGTTCAGCTTTGATAGTTGTCACGTTTCCATGGACATTCTGTTCAGCTTTGATAGTTGTCACGTGTTCCATGGACATTCTGTTCAGCTTTGAAAGTTGTCACGTTTCCATGGACATTCTGTTCAGCTTTGAAAGTTGGTCACGTTTCCATGGACATTGTGTTCAGCTTTGAAAGTTGTCACGTTTCCATGGACATTGTGTTCAGCTTTGAAAATGGTCACGTTTCCATGGACATTCTGTTCAGCTTTGAAAGTTGTCACGTTTCCATGGACATTCTGTTCAGCTTTGAAAGTGTCACGTTTCCATGGACATTCTGTTCAGCTTTGAAAGTGTTCACTTTCCATGGACATTGTGTTCAGCTTTGAAAGTTGTCACGTTTCCATGGACATTCTGTTCAGCTTTGAAAGTTGTCACGTTTCCATGGACATTGTGTTCAGCTTTGAAAGTTGTCACGTTCCATGGACATTCTGTTCAGCTTTGAAGTTGTCACGTTTCCATGGACATTCTGTTCAGCTTTGAAGTTGTCACGTTTCCATGGACATTCTGTTCAGCTTGAAAGTTGTCACGTTTTCCATGGACATTCTGTTCAGCTTTGAAAGTTGTCACGTTTCCATGGACATTTGCTTCAGCTTTGAAAGTTGTCACGTTTCCATGGACATTCTGTTCAGCTTTGAAAGTTGTCACGTTTCCATGGACATTCTGTTCAGCATTTGAAAGTTGTCACGTTTCCATGGACATTCTGTTCAGCTTTGAAAGTTGTCACGTTTCCATGGACATTGTGTTCAGCTTGAAAGTTGTCACGTTTCCATGGACATTCTGTTCAGCTTTGAAAAGTTGTCACGTTTCCATGGACATTTGTTCAGCTTTGAAAGTTGTCACGTTTTCCATGGACATTTGTTCAGCTTTGAAAAGTTGTCACGTTTCCATGGTCACATTGTGTGCAGCTTTGAAAGTTGTCACGTGTCCATGGACATTGTGTTCAGCTTTGAAAGATGTCACGTTTCCATGGACATTGTGTTCAGCTTGAAAGTTGTCACGTTTCCATGGACATTCTGTTCAGCTTTGAAATGGTCACGTTTCCATGGACATTGTGTTCAGCTTTGAAAGTTGTCACTTTTCCATGGACATTGTGTTCAGCTTTGAAAGTTGTCACGTTTCCATGGTCATTGTGTGCAGCTTTGAAAGTTGTCACGTGTCCATGGACATTGTGTTCAGCTTTGAAAGTTGTCACGTTCCATGGACATTCTGCTCAGCTATGAAGTTGTCACGTTTCCATGGACATTCTGTTCAGCTTTGAAATGTGTCACGTTTCCATGGACATTGCTGTTCAGCTTTGAAAGTTGTCACTTTTCCATGGACATTGTGTTCAGCTTTGAAAGTTGTCACGTTTCCATGGTCATTGTGTTCAGCTTTGAAAGTTGTCACGTGTCCATGGACATTGTGTTCAGCTTTGAAAGTTGTCACGTTTCCATGGACATTGTGTTCAGCTTTGACAGATGTCACTTTTCTTTGGACATTCTGTTCAGCTTTGAAAGTTGTCACGTTTCCATGGACATTCTGTTCAGCTTGAAAGTTGTCACGTTTCCATGAACATTCTGTTCAGCTTTGAAAGTTGTCACGTTTCCATGGACATTTGTTCAGCTTTGATAGTTGTCACCTTTCCATGGACATGTCTGTTCAGCTTTGAAAGTTGTCACGTTTCCATGGACATTCTGTTCAGCTTTGAAAGTTGTCACGTTTCCATGGACATTCTGTGCAGCTTGGAAAGTTGTCACGTTTCCATGGACATTTGTTCAGCTTTGAAAGTTGTCACATTTCCTATGGGCATTCTGTTCAGCTTTGAAAGTTGTCACGTTTCCATGGACATTGTGTTCGCTTTGAAAGTTGTCACGTTTCCATGGACATTGTGTTCAGCTTTGAAAGTTGTCACGTTTCCATGGACATTTGTTTCAGCTTTGAAAGTTGTCACGTTCCATGGACATTTGTTCAGCTTTGATAGTTGTCACGTTTCCATGGACATTTGTTCAGCTTTGATAGTTGTCACGTTTCCATGGACATTCTGTTCAGCTTTGAATAGTTGTCACGTTTCCATGGACATTCTGTTCAGCTTTGAAAGTTATCACGTTTCCATGGACATTGTCTTCAGCTTTGATAGTTGTCACGTTTCCATGGACATTCTGTTCAGCTTTGAAAGTTCTCACGTTTCCATGGACATTGTGTTCAACTTTGAAAGTTCTCACGTTTCCATGGACATTGTGTTCAGCTTTGATAGTTGTCACGTTTCCATGGACATTCTGTTCAGCTTTGAAAGTTCTCACGTTTCCATGGACATTGTGTTCAACTTTGATAGTTTCACTTTCCATGGACATTGTGTTCAGCTTTGATAGTTGTCACGTTTCCATGGACATTCTGTTCAGCTTTGAAAGTTGTCACATTTCCATGGACATTCTGTTCAGCTTTGAAAGTTGTCACGTTTCCATGGACATTCTGTTCAGCTTTGAAGTTGTCACGTTTCCATGGACATTGTGTTCAGCTTTGAAGTTGTCACGTTTCCATGGACACTCTGTTCAGCTTTGATAGTTGTCACGTTTCCATGGACATTGTGTTCAGCTTTGATAGTTGTCACGTTTCCATGGACATTCTGTTCAGCTTTGAAAGTTGTCACGTTTCCATGGACATTCTGTTCAGCTTTGAAAGTTGTCACGTTTCCATGGACATTGTGTTCAGCTTTGACAGTTGTCACGTTTCCATGGACATCTGTTCAGCTTTGATAGTTGTCACGAGGAATGTTCTTTCATTCTACTCTTTGTCTTTCTTCTGTCACGCAAACATTTCAATGGAGTTTTTCTATGAGGGAGGAGGGTTACAGCCCTTGCAAATCAACTCTCCAGACATGTTCTTGACCACTTCCGGTTCACCTGACTGAGGTGGAGTCTTAGTCATACACTGGAGAGAGGAGAGAGCAGACTGGGACTGTAGTACCTGTAAGGGTGCTAGCAAGACCATTGACATCTCTTCACGTAAAGACTCCGTCTTCTAGCCCTGATGACGTAAAGTGTCTTCAGTGACTACTTGCACGGCACGGGAAAAAAACCCTTCTCACCGAAGTATATCCATCATCAATTCAATGCATGCTGCTTATAGCCCAGCCGATCGCAAAGGGCCATATGAGGGGTATCACCCGTTGAAATCTGCTCTCAAAATCGATTAAAAAAAAACCAAAAACATACACAAGTTATTAAAATAGGTTTTCTGAAAAAAAAAAAAAAAAAAAAAGGCTAGAATTTTGTTAAAATCTTTCACCTGTAAAACCTTAGATGAGAAAATGTTGATCTCTTTCAAAGGCTCAAATGCTTATCTTTTTCAAAGGCTCAAATGCTGATCTCATTCAAAGGCTCAATGGTTTATCTTTTTCAAAGGCTCAAATGTTGATCTGTTTCAAAGGCTCAAATGTTGATCTTTTTCAAAGGCTCAAATGTTGATCTCTTTCAAAGGCTCAAATATTCATCTTTTTCAAGGGCTCAAATGTTGATCTCTTTCAAAGGCTCAAATGTTGATTTTTTTTCAAA
>CM065746.1:1523997-1541497 GCA_033310375.1 Conus canariensis
CCGGTGACAGTGGTTGACAACACTTGTTATGTTAATTTTTTGCCAATTTTTTTGTATGACGGGTGAAGTGCTAGTAAACGTCGCATCTCTAGCCGACATTGACATGCATTACTCAATGCATCCCTGAACACACCGTGTGCTTTTTTAGTCAATAATTGCACTTGGTTGTTATGTCCTATAGATTTGTGTACATTTCAATACCATTTCCACCTATGATATATTGAGACTTGAATTTTCATGGATTTTTTTTTTCAAAATATTGTGTGTGTGTGTGTGTTTTTTTTTTGTTTTTTTGTTGGTTTTTTTTTTTTAATCTTGGTTATCTTCCCATGATTGTGAATTATCTCATCCTGTCAACATGAAACATATAATAATCATATTTTCCATTCATTTTCCATCAAGAAAATGTATACTTCTGTATGCTTTAGAGCAATACTTGAATTTTTGCGATTTTTTTTTTGTAAGGTTGGTGTTTGTTCCCACAAAATTACAAATAGTTCTGGGAGTGAGGTGGCAATCAGTTACAAACTGTTTCTTTAGCAATTCAGCTTGAGGATCAGCGAAAGCTGAATTTTGTTCTGACTAATTCATGAGCCTCTATTCATAATGTGTGCATAGAATTTACTCAAAACACTTCGTAGAGAAACAACTCTATAATTCTTTGCTTTGCCTGTATTGCCTTTCTTAAGAAAAGTGAAATTATTGCCACAGTCCATTTTTCTGGAAACAATGCTTTTGAAAACAAAACATTAAAGTATTTGTGTACATAAGGTATGATAAAATATTCTGAAGTTTTCAAAACCTCACTTAAAATCTCATCAGCTCTCGTCGCTTTGCCCAGTTTTGGACTTTTCTGCGCTGATTTTATTTCATCTGGGCTAATTTCTGCGTCTAGTGGTGTTTCATTATAATCGTCAATAGGCATAGAGATTGTTGTCTCGTTAAGGTCAGAATCTTGGATGTTAGCAGTAACTGCGTTAGCTAAGTACGATTTGTGTCTGTTTTTCCGTACCTTCTCTAACTCCCGTGTGCATATTAGCGAATTCAAGAGCGAGTCCAAACGGGTTGGCTTATATGGCGCTTGTTCGTTTTTTACGAAACAAATTCTTGTATTTTTCAATCTAATGAAAATGACATCTTTCTTATTTTTTGTGTTGTGCTAAATTTGCGTAGGGCTGTTCTTGGTTCCCTGTCAAAGCCTGACATTCATCTTCTAACTTTGGAGATTTGTCATAAATCAGGCGACGCTTCTGTAAAAATGTAGGGGGTTACTTTAGTGCTATTTCGGCCAAATGCCTATTTAGTTTATTAGTAAAGTGGTTTGATGAAATATTTTCCTGAAAAGTATCCTCGGAATCTTTGTTCCAGACATAATTTTCAAATTGTGCAGCTTTTCCTGTAGTGTCGCTGTCAATGTTAATAGCAGTCACAGACCAGAGCAATATGGACAGCACGAGCAGATGGCCAGAATCAATCCTGTCATGAATTTTGAGTTAAAAAAAACAATGTTACGAGCGAACAAGATATAACAATAAAGTCTATGACGCTGTCTGCATGCGAGAATATGTAGGTGAAAGCCCCATGTTCATGTTCACAAGGGGCAAGATTTATAAGTCGAGACGCACACACATTCTCGAAGACTGTTTTTGCATCACTAAAATCACCCAGATTAGGTCGTCGTGCACGTGATGTGCTAGTGCTCGTTCATAAAACGTTTGCTCAATTTGTACAGTTAAACTGACGTGGCTACTGCACACGGTGACACAATGTACACTGACAGACCCATCCACATCCGCGCTCGGGGATTCGCAACATAGAAAATAAAAACATACAATAGCTGTAGTCAGCATGTTTCATCATTTTCTCATAGACGCATTCATTTTATGTGAGTGAAACTCGACCGTGTTGTCACAGTCCTCCCATTGTAGCCCACAGCACACAGCAGTGTGGGATGGAGCCTGCCAGTGTGGGATGGAGCCTGCCAGTGTGGGATGGAGCCTGCCAGTGTGAGATGGAGCCTGCCAGTGTGGGGTAGAGCCTGCCAGTGTGGGATGGAGCCTGCCAGTGTGAGATGGAGCCAGCCTGCCAGTGTGGGATGGAGCCTGCCAGTGTGGGATGGAGCCTGCCAGTGTGGGATGGAGCCTGCCAGTGTGAGATGGAGCCAGCCTGCCAGTGTGGGATGCGAGTGTGGGATGGAGCCTGCCAGTGTGGGATGGAGCCTGCCAGTGTGGGATGGAGCCTGCCAGTGTGAGATGGAGCCAGCCTGCCAGTGTGGGATGGAGCCTGCCAGTGTGGGATGGAGCCAGCCTGCCAGTGTGGGATGGAGCCTGCCAGTGTGGGATACCAGTGTGGGATGGAGCCTGCCAGTGTGGGATGGAGCCTGCCAGTGTGGGATGAAGCCAGCCTGCCAGTGTGGGATGGAGCCTGCCAGTGTGGGATACCAGTGTGGGATGAAGCCTGCCAGTGTGGGGTGGAGCCTGCCAGTGTGGGGTGGAGCCTGCCAGTGTGGGATGAAGCCAGCCTGCCAGTGTGGGATGGAGCCTGCCAGTGTGGGATACCAGTGTGGGATGGAGCCTGCCAGTGTGGGGTGGAGCCTGCCAGTGTGGGGTGGAGCCTGCTAGTATGGGATGGAGCCTGTCAGTATGGGATGCCAGTGTGGGATGGAGCCTGCCAGTGTGGGGTGGAGCCTGCCAGTGTGGGATGGAGCCTGTCGAGTGATGTGGGGTGGAGCCTGCAGTGTAGCTGCAGTGGGTTGGGGATGGGCCTGCCAGTGTGGGGTGGTGAGCCTGCCAGTGTGGGGTATGCCAGTGTGGATGCATTGGGGTGGAGCCTGCAGTGTGGGGTGGAGCCCTGCCAGTGTGGGGTGGAGGCCTGCCAGTGTGGGTGGAGCCTGCCATGGATGCCAGTGTGGGATGGAGCCTGCAGTGTGGTGGCGATGACCAGTGTGGGATGGAGCCTGTCAGTGTGGTGTGGTGGATGCGTTGGAGCCAGTTGGGTGGTGCAATCGTGTGGGTGGAGCCTGCAGTGTGGGGTGGAGCCTGCCAGTGGGGTGGAGCCATGGGTGCCAGTGTGGGATGGAGCCTGCCAGTGTGGGGTGGAGCCTGCCAGTGTGGGGTGGAGCCTCCCAGTGTGGATGCCAGTGTGGGAGTGGAGCCTGCCAGTGTGGGGTGGAGCCTGCCAGTGTGGGGTGGATGGCCTGCAGTGTGGGGTGGAGCCTGCCAGTGTGGGGTGGAGCCTGCCAGTGTGGTGGAGCCTGCAGTGTGGGGATGGAGCCTGCCAGTGTGGGATGCCAGTGTGGATGGAGCCTGCCAGTGTGGGTGGAGCCTGCCAGTGTGGGGTGGAGCCTGTCAGTGTGGATGGAGCCTGCCAGTGTGGGTGGAGCTGCCAGTGTGTGGAGCCTGAGTGTGGGATGGAGCCTGCCAGTGTGGGGGATGAGGGATGCAGTGTGGGATGGAGCCTGCCAGTGTGGAGGAGCCTGCCAGTGTGGGATGAGCTGCCAGCGTGTGGGATGGAGCCTGCCAGTGTGGGATGGAGCCTGCCTTGGAAGCAGTGGGGATGAGCTGCTGTGGATGAGCTGCAGTGTGGGATGCAGTGTGGGATGGAGCCTGCCAGTGTGGGATGGAGCCTGTCAGTGTGGGATGGAGCCTGCCAGTGCAGACAATGTCAAAAGCATTTTGCCTGGGACTCTAACCCATGAATTTCTTAGCCCCAAACTTGCGACGTGAACCACTCCAGCACGACTGTGGGGGTACATGGAAGAGGGCTTGTTAGCCACATGGAAGAGGGCTTGTTAGCCACATGGAAGAGGGCTTGTTAGCCACATGGAAGAGGGCTTGTTGGCCACATGGAAAAGGGCTTGTTAGCCACATGGAAGTGGGCTTGTTAGCCACATAGAAGAGGGCGTGTTAGCCACATGGAAGAGGACTTGTTAGCTACATGGAAGGGCTTGTTAGCCACATGGAGAGGACTTGTTAGTACATGGAAGGGGGCTGTTAGCCACATGGAAGAGGACTTGTTAGCTACATGGAAGAGGACTTGTTAGCTACATGGAAGAGGCTTGTTGGCCACATGGAAGAGGGCTTGTTAGCCACATGGAGAGGGCTGTTGGCCACGGAAAGGGCTTGTTGGCCACATGGAAGAGGGCTTGTTAGCCACATGGAAGAGGGCTTGTTGGCCACATGGAAGAGGGCTTGTTAGCCACATGGAAGAGGGCTTGTGCACATGGAGGGTGGCATGAAGTGGTGACGGCACTGGTGCAGAGGTCTGCTTGCTGCCTGCCTCAGTCTGTAGTCTCCTGGCCGGCTGGCTGGACAGTCAGTCTTTGACCCGTAACCCACAATGTGCATGTTTGTGTGTGACAGAGGAGAGAAGAGAGAGAGAGAAGAGAGAGAGAGAGAGAGAGAGAGAGAGAGAGAGAGAGAGAGAGAGAGAGAGGAGAGAGAGAGAGAGAGAGAGAGAGAGAGAGAGAGAGAGAGAGAGAGAGAGAGGAGAGAGAGAGAGAGAGGAGAGAGAGAAAGAGAGAGAGAGAAGAGAGAGGAAAGAGAGAGAGAGAGAGAGAGAGAGAGGAGAGAGAGAGAGAGAGAGAACTATTATTATAATTAGTACTTGTTATAGTAATAGGAGTAACAGGAGGAGCGAGGAAGTGGACAAGGAGAAGAATGGGGACTGATTTTGGGCGGTAAATGTGATCACTATTATTATCATTACTAACACCATCATAATCATAATGATTATTGCTGAGCTGGTCACTGTTCACTCACATTCTGAAATGAGAAGTGGAGGCAGAAGGGGGTCAGGGAGAGAGGTGGGAGAGAGAGCACAGCCACGGGCTGATGGTAAAGGCCATACAGACCCGTCTGTGACCTTTTCCTTCTCTGGTCTGGTCCCACCCGTACCCGGCCAATCCACCCCTTTCTTCACACACTAGCCCAGGCGGAGGTACATTCCAAGCACGCATGAAAAGTTCTTTGCACTAAAGGGTCTCACACCTCTGCATTGAACAGCAGTGTTCAAATACGTATGGTGTACTTTGCGAGTCAAACCCCAGGCTCTTGAAAAACGAAACGTGAAAGTCATGCCAAGCGTGTTTCTTTTGGGGAAAGTAATACTTGCAAGTATATAGTTTATAGGTTTGTTTGTTTTTTTAACTCACCGGCCACTCCCTCTCCTCTCTCATTCTCCCTTCACCCCCTAACACCCACCACCACCACCCCACCCCCACCCACCTCTCCCTCTCTCTGTCAATCTCTCTCTCTCTCTCTCTCTCTCTCTCTCTCTCTCTCTCTCTCTCTCTCTCTCTCTCTCTCTCTCTCTCCGCCGACTCAAAATTTTGTTTCTTCAGCTTTCATATACGTCCCTATATGAAAGCTGTTTTTAACAATCCGATTAGCTAACAGTTCAAAAGCAGAGAACAGTCAGGTGTCGTCTGGAGGACACCCAGTCAGGGAGATCCCGCACAGCCATTTTTTTTCCATCGAACTCTTTCTACTTGAACATGGTGTGTCATTTGTTATTAACTGATACGCTCGCCTAATTATGTCTGTTGAAGATGGCACTTCAAACGTCGGTAAAAAAAAAAAACAAAGGTAGCAAAATTTGTCGCTGTCGACGTCAAATTCATGTTCAAGATTCCCCTGTCAGAAATTATGCATTCAGTCATGTTCTCCCCTGTCAGATATCAGGTATTTAGTCCTTCTTTCCCCTGTCAGATATCAGGTATTTCCCCTGTCAGATATAAGATATTTAGTCCTTCTTTCCCCTGTCAGATATCAGGTATTTCCCCTGTCAGATATCAGATATTTAGTCCTTCTTTCCCCTGTCAGATATCAGGTATTTCCCCTGTCAGATATCAGATATTTAGTCCTTCTTTCCCCGTCAGATATCAGGTATTTCCCCTGTCAGATATCAGGTATTTCCCCTGTCAGATATCAGGTATTTCCCCTGTCAGATATCAGGTATTTCCCCTGTCAGATATCAGATATTTAGTCCTCATTTCCTCTTCAAGATGTCAGATATTCGATCCAGTTTTCCTGTGTAAAATGACAGATATGTAATCTAGTTTTACCTGTTAACCGTTCGATATCAAGTTCAGTTTTCTCCAATACGATATAGGTTATTTACCTCTGTTTTCTTTTCTGTGAGTAGTCAGCTATTCAGTTAAGTTTCTTCCACATGACGGTATGTATTCAGTCCACTTTTCCCTTGTTAGATGTCTGATTTTGAATCGGGTTTTCGTCTGTCAAAGACTAGTTGCCCTGTCCACTTTTCCCCTGTCACATGCTCATTGTCCTATCCAGTTTTCCCCTGTCACATACTCATTGTCCTGTCCAGTTTTCCCCTGTCACATGCTCATTGTCCTATCCAGTTTTCCCCTGTCACATGCTCATTGTCCTATCCAGTTTTCCCCTGTCACATGCTCATTGTCCTATCCAGTTTTCCCCTGTCACATACTCATTGTCCTGTCCAGTTTTCCCCTGTCACATGCTCATTGTCCTATCCAGTTTTCCCCTGTCACATGCTCATTGTCTGATCCAGTTTTCCCCTGTCACATGCTCATTGTCCTTCCAGTTTTCCCCTGTCACATGCTCATTGTCCTGTCCAGTTTTCCCCTGTCACATGCTCATTGTCCAGTCCACTTTTCCCCTGTCACATCTCATTGTCCTGTCCAGTTTTCCCCTGTCACATGCTCATTGTCCTGTCCATTTTCCCCTGTCACATGCTCATTGTCCTATCCAGTTTTCCCCTGTCACATGCTCATTGTCCTATCCAGTTTTCCCCTGTCACATGCTCATTGTCCTATCCAGTTTTCCCCTGTCACATACTCATTGTCCTTCCAGTTTTCCCCTGTCACATGCTCATTGTCCTATCCAGTTTTCCCCTGTCACATGCTCATTGTCCTATCCAGTTTTCCCCTGTCATATGCTCATTGTCCTATCCAGTTTTCCCCTGTCACATACTCATTGTCCTGTCCAGTTTTCCCCTGTCACATGCTCATTGTCCTGATCCAGTTTTCCCCTGTCATATGCTCATTGTCCTATCCATTTTCCCCTGTCACATGCTCATTGTCATGTCCAGTTTTCCCCTGTCACATGCTCATTGTCCTGATTCAGTTTTCCCCTGTCACGTGCTCATTGTCCTATCCAGTTTTCCCCTGTCACATGCTCATTGTCATGTCCAGTTTTCCCCTGTCACATGCTCATTGTCCTGTCCAGTTTTCCCCTGTCACATGCTCATTGTCCTATCCAGTTTTCCCCTGTCACATGCTCATTGTCCTATCCAGTTTTCCCCTGTCACATGCTCATTGTCATGTCCAGTTTTCCCCTGTCACATACTCATTGTCCTGTCCACTTTCCCCCTAGTTGCAAAGGGAGGCGACTGCAGGTGGAAACCTAACAAATTTTAAATGTAATTAAAGTGAACCGCCAAGAAAACGTAGACAAACGAATCACAAGACAAATCACGACGCGTTTCGACCTCTTAGGTCTTCTTCAGGCAAGATACAAAACACTCCGGACAACGAAAATGAACGAGCAATCACTTATCTTCATTGAGTTCAGCGCAAGATGGGCGTTGCAGTGAATGAAAGTAAGTGATTGCTCGTTCATTTTCGTTGTCCGGAGTGTTTTGTATCTTGCCTGAAGAAGACCTAAGAGGTCGAAACGCGTCGTGATTTGTCTTGTGATTCGTTTGTTGACGTTTTCTTGGCGGTTCGCTGTTAATTACATTTACAAATAAGTTTTCCCCAGTCAAATGCTTGTCGTTCTGTTCAAGTTTTCCCCTGTCAAGTCTAAGCTAGCCAGTTCATGTTCTCGCTGTTCAGTGCCAGAGATCTACATGCAGTTCAGTCTGTGTGATGCCACCATTCAAGGCAATGCGGACAGACCAGTACATTTTCCGTCTTCACCACATAGCGTGTGGCGTCCCCGCTTGCTCTGAAAAACTGTTGGATTTCTCCTGTTGAAACACCATGGTTACCATACAGCAAAGAGAAAGAAAGGTGGACTGGAAAATCTGGGACAAGAGAGAGAGAGAGAGAGAGAGAGAGAGAGAGAGAGAGAGAGAGAGAGGTGATGGATGGATAAGGGGGAAAGGTGGGGTGGAGGGTTTAAGGCTTAGAGAAAAAAGAGGGCGGTTATAGAAGTATGTGACCTTTTGATCACTTCCTGAGTGCCTTGCGTGTAGATTGGACCTCTCTCTCTCTCTCTCTCTCTCTCTCTCTCTCTCTCTCTCTTCTCACGCACACACACACACACAAAACACACACACACACACACACACACACACACACACACACAACACACACACACACACACACACCAGACCTATTCCAGTAAGCGTGCATAAACATACAGCACACATATGCACAAAAATTCTATTGTGTCCATTAAGTGCGATCGTACATAAGCAATCGCACGCAGAGACAAAGACGGATGTGTGCACACGCACACGCATGTTTGTACGCACGTGCGCCTGCACTGACGCTTCTGAATACAGACACGTGCGCGGACGCTTTATGTCCTAGCAACAGAGCATTGGAAGACTTCTGCCTGACCACATGGGCCACACGGTGCTCTGACCTGAAACCCCAGGTTGACCACACTGCATTGGCGCTGACCTGACCCCTGGACAGCCACTGGTCGCCATCTAATTCACTCCCTCCCTTAAAACCCTCTTGCATTTGCATTTTGCTGCCCAAACTGCCCTAGTATTATATTTTTTTGAGAAATCAATGGAATGCGTCAGTTCACGACCCTAGTCTTGTGAATGAATCGTTTCCCACACCCATACTACTGCTAAGATTTCATTGGACACCTCTCAGGGATGCCCATTTATTTTGACCAGCTTTGACTTAAAACGAGGTCGCAGTGCGTGAGGGAAAGTAACGCGGCACGTGCGGCCGGTTGCGCCGTTACGAACACCAGGGGAGACAAACACAGCGGCTGGATACGGGCGAAACAAACGCAAGAGGGTTTTAACTGTCCACCTTTCTTTTCAAACAAATCCTACAGAACTCAATCAGTAGAATATATCTAAACAAGTGACATTACACACTTCTCAGACTATTGATGCCCTGAATACTGAAAGAGCGTTGTGTGAACACAATGTCAGTCATTGAGAAGGTTGGGCATCTACCTCACAACTGACCATTTACTGACTATATTGGAAAACTTAGAACTCTGAACTGTTGTGATATATCTACAACACCACCGATTTCTTTGCACCGATGTCAGACATAACAGAAACGTATTCAAAATGAAACAATAAAACGAAAAAACGAAAATCAACACACACAGCCCAAATAAAGCAACATGAATCAAATAACCGACAACTGTGAATCCATCAACTTTAATAATGATATTCATACAGCAATTTGAAGCCGTTTGCACCTCTCTTCTCGCTATTATACAGTAGAAACATCCTTATTGATCGAGTTATATTTCTTCTCTTCTATTTATTTTGCTGAAAGAAATGAAACAATAGTTGGTACATATTCACAAAATATCCAACAGTCAACTCGTGTCTTAAATCGTGGTGAAACAAGCCATGTCCGTTGCCAGTTCCAGTGGTATCCTCTGCAAGGTCTTCCAGAAGGTCACCTTGAGTGATGTCCATCCTGCATGGTGCTTGCTTGGTGCCAGGAGTGACAGCAGTCAGACATGGGAGCTCCACACAGGTAAGGGAAAGGGCAAAGGAAAAGATAAGAGGTGGTGTCCAATGCAAATGACGTCAACACTGACACTATTTGACCTGCCCTCAGATGGAACGTATTGTTTCATCTCTGGCCACTACGTTCAAAATTGCGCTTAGTACGTGCTTAGTTTGTGACGGTTGACTTTACTCAGGGATATACAAGGGAAATTAATGTGTGTGTTGTGTGTGTGTGTGTGTGTGTGTGTGTGTGCGTGCGTGCGTGCGTGCGTGCGTGCGTGCGTGCGCCCGTGCGCGCTTTTGCGCGTATGTGTATGTATGTGGAGGGGGGGAGGGGACACTCGGTAGCTGTGTCCACCAGAACAATTTCAATCGATTTTCATAAGAATGCACAGATTTTCGCCGTTTTAAAAAAAAAGCCTGATTTTCGCGTGAGGGGAGGGACAGCATGGGTAAGGAGGGATGAATGCACCCGACTTTTCTTCCAATGTCGTGTGCTTTGCGCCCTCGATTTACTCTCAACTTCCAACTGCACCTCCACACCATATCCCCACGCCTTGGTGATATCCCTTGAATTGTTCAACAGGGCGTGTCTTTCTAACCGCCGTTCTGGAGGGGTAGCTGCCCCACAATCAGATTCCTCAGACAGTGTGGAGTGTTGGCTTCTTCAGGCGACCATGTGGCCTGGCTTGCCCTGAAGACATGGACAACTGGGTATGACAGAGTTTGGCTGATGACATGTATCGTCCTCTTGAAGGTTCAAATTACAGTGATGTTGAATTATTTGACAACGCTGCAACTGAATCATCATCTTTAACAGTTGAACTCGGTCATTGATATATACGACTTATTAGACGTTTCGATGTGTACACATATTTTTAAGTATTGATATCAGTCAGCTTGAAAAGCCTGTGTTCTATGATTTGTTTAAAGATATGTGTATACAAACTGTTAAGTATTAATATTAGTCAGCTTGAATAGCCTGTATTCTATGATGTGTTTGAAGATAATGTATACAAACTGTTAAGTATTGAAATCAGTCAGCTTCGAAAGCCTGTATTCTATGATATGTTTAAAGCCTGTATTCTATGATATGTTTAAAGCCTGTATTCAATGATATGTTTAAAGCCTGTATTCAATGATATGTTTAAAGTCTGTATTCAATGATATGTTTAAAGCCTGTTTTCTATGATATGTTTAAAGCCTGTATTCTATTATATGTTTAAAGCCTGTATTCTATGATATGTTTAAAGCCTGTATTCTATGATATGTTTAAAGATGTGTTTGACGTCCACAGTTTTGCCCCGGAGCGTCGCAAGACAAACAGAACTCAACTAGGGTCGTCGACAGTTATGATTCTCGTCAACTGTGAATGTCGTCAACTGTGGTTATCGTCAACTATGATTATGGTCAACTATGATTATGGTCAACTGTGGTTATGGTCAGCTGTGGTTATTGTCGACTGTGGTTATCGTCAACTATGGTTATGGTCAACTGTGGTTATTGTCGACTGTGGTTATCGTCAACTATGGTTATGGTCAACTGTGGTTATCGTCAACTGTGGTTATCGTCAACTGTGGTTATCGTCAACAGTGGTTATCACTAACTGTGGTTATTGTCGACCGATGTACGTGAGGCACTCCAGTGACATAGTGTCAACAGAAGAACTGAATCAGACGCTGGTCTTGGCGTGCGCGCATGAGATACTGTTGTTGATGACATCAGTGACTGGATCAATATTTTTACGGCGAATGCAGCTCAGATTAAAGGCAATGTCTTTGCTATATTATTCTCTGATGTCCATCACCGCCTACATCTGTCCCCCTCAGTTGAGAAAACCGTTGTTGATCATCACTTGGTTTGGTCCTCAGTGACGCCCACCGACTGTATGGAATGGCCGGGCCTTTCCGACACTGGCACACAGTTGGCCACAAAGGGGAGGTGACAGCCATGTCTCCGACAACAATGAAACTCCATAGCATCATCTTCGCTGTCCTCTCCTTCACTGATGATTGTATTTCAAAAACACACTGCTCTTCATGCCCAACTTAGGTAGTGGCTTCTCTTCCCATTGCCTCGACATCTGCTCCTGTCGGGAATTCGTGTACAATCTTCAGTGTCAATAAATTCACGGGCAATGTCGTTGGATGGACGTTGTGGCGGTTTTCCTCCCACAGAGAGAGAGGTTCACTGATGGTGGCACTTCTAATAAGCAATTATCATCAGCAGAAGGCAGTGCGTATGGGATATCATGTGTATATTGGTCCAGAATAGGAACCCCTGAATGCCGCCACTGCGTCTCAGCAGTAATATCAATGCCACGCCCATGTGTGTGACGGTGCTGAAAATGGGGCAGTCATAATGAGCGGTGAATGGGGCAGTCACCATGAGCGGTGAATGGGGCAGTCATAATGAGCGGTGAATGGGGCAGTCACCATGAGCGGTGAATGGGGCAGTCATAATGAGCGGTGAATGGGGCAGTCATAATGAGCGGTGAATGGGGCAGTCACCATGAGCGGTGAATGGGGCAGTCACCATGAGCGGCGTAGGGTTGGGTGGGCAAGATGAAATATGATACATCTCTGAGTGCGTAACAGTTATCATAACAATCATTCGTATTCTTCGTCAGCACACTCTATTGTGTATATATCCGGCCAAGAAGATACAATTGTATGATCTTAACGGGATTCTGTATATTATAAGCTAAGCTCTCGTCGTTAACACTGACACAGACTGCTGTTCTTTCGACTGTCAGCTGTTTACTTGCTGCACTTTAAATCTGTTGTGTGCCTGTCTGGGGCATATGTGTCTGTTGGATGCCTGTCTGGGGCATATGTGTCTGGTGTGTGCCTGTCTGGGGCATATGTGTCTGTTGAGTGCCTGTCTGGGGCATATGTGTCTGTTGTGTGCCTGTTTGGGGCATATGTGTCTGTTGTGTGCCTGTTTGGGGCATATGTGTCTGTTGTGTGCCTGTTAGGGGCATATGTGTCTGTTGTGTGCCTGTTTGGGGCACATGTGTCTGTTGTGTGCCTGTTTGGGGCATATGTGTCTGTTGTGTGCCTGTTAGGGGCATATGTGTCTGGTATGTGCCTGTCTGGGGTATATGTGTCTGTTGTGTGCCTGTTTGGGGCACATGTGTCTGTTGTGTGCCTGTTTGGGGCATATGTGTCTGTTGTGTGCCTGTTAGGGGCATATGTGTCTGTTGTGTGCCTGTTAGGGGCATATGTGTCTGGTATGTGCCTGTCTGGGGCATATGTGTCTGTTGTGTGCCTGTTTGGGGCATATGTGTCTGTTGTGTGCCTGT
Organism: Conus canariensis; assembly: GCA_033310375.1. Taxonomy (NCBI): domain Eukaryota; kingdom Metazoa; phylum Mollusca; class Gastropoda; order Neogastropoda; family Conidae; genus Conus; species Conus canariensis. The sequence goes on from CM065746.1 coordinate 1,536,950, forward strand.
TAGGGGGATATGTGTCTATTGTGTGCCTGTTGGGGGATATGTGTCTGTTGTGTGCCTGTCTGGGGCATATCTGTCTGTTGTGTGCCTGTCTGGGGTATATGTGTCTGCTGTGTGCCTGCTAGGGGGATATGTGTCTGTTGTGTGCCTGTCTGGGGTATATGTTTCTGTTGTGTGCCTGTTAGGGGGATATGTCTCTGCTGTGTGCCTGTCTGGGGGATATGTGTCTGTTGTGTGCCTGTCTGGGGCATCTGTGTATGTTGCGTGCCTGTTTGAGGAATGTGTCTGTTGTGTGTCTGTCTGGGGCACGTGTGTCTGTTGCGTGCCTGTCTGGGTATATGTGTCTGATGTGTGCCTGTCTGGGGCATATGTGTCTGTTGAGTGCCTGTCTGGGCATATGTGTCTGTTGAGTGCCTGTCTGGGGCATATGTGTCTGTTGTGTGTCTGTCTGGGGTATATGTGTCTGTTGTGTGTCTGTCTGGGGTATATGTGTCTGTTGTGTGTCTGTCTGGGGCATATGTGTCTGAAGTATATCTGTAAGGGGGACTTGTGTCTGTTGTATGCCTGTGTGGGGCATTAGAGTCTGTTGCGTGTTTGTCATGGACATATTAACTACTATTTTGTCTGTTTACGAATCACGTATCTGTTGTGCGTCTGTTTTCGACACATGGGTCTGTTGTGTCTTATAGTCATATATGTCTGTCTGCTCTCATTGATCAAATTGAGAACCATTCAGTTTGCCATGAACTGTTTGCAGATGATATACAACCCCATCACTTTGAATCACCTGAGAATTGCACAGAACTAGTCGAATAACTTAAAGAATGATTCAAGGCAGTCAACATGTGGTCGTAACAGAACAAACAGAAAGTCAATAACAATAAAGCAGAGGCTGTTAGATTCTCCTACGCCTCTTTCGCCAGTGCTGTTCCATCTCTTCAGACAAGCATCTCACTTTACAATATTGATAATGCATTTTCTTCACACGGTTCGAAATCTCGGATTCATGTTTGACGATGACCTAACATTGAATCAACATTGTATGAAAACATGTGAAGCAGAACACATTGAAATCAACCGTATCGGGTCCATTTAATTGTATTTCACTGTTAACACAGCCAGAATGCTAGTAAGCTCTTCTGTCCTGTTCAGACTGTACTGTTACAGTCCCCTACAAACCAAGCATCCAAAGACATTGACCAAACTACTCCTACATGTGCAGAATGCTGCTGCCAGGGTCATTTAACGATCCGGTACAGCCGTCGTACATATCAAGCCACGTCTTACATTGGGTTCCAGTAAAACAACTTCATAACCAACTATGCTGCCTCCGCTTTCTGGTTGTCACTGGAAACCTCCCCTTTATTAGTCTGCGCTACTTAAACTTACACCCCATCTAGAAACCTTTGCTTTTCTGCTGACAATCAAATGTGTTCTTCTTCTTCTTGGCTTGGCTTCGCAGACGAAGATTATTGAGGGGTTGTCCACGTCGGTTGCAGGCGCGCTGATGGCTGATGAGTCCTATGCGGTACAGGCATGATCTGCCACAGTGGCCACAGGTCAGCGTCGGGTCCGGTGGTTCTTGAGCTGCTGCAGCCTGGCGTGCTTTCCTCCTTTGCCTCTTTTCTCGGAGACTTTCTCTGCGGGAGGCTTCAAACGAGGATGCAGCCTTGTGAATGGTGCTTCTCCAGGCGCCACGGTCGGCAGCGAGGTCTGACCACTGGCGGTGGTCGATGTGACAGGTACTGAGGCTTTTCTTTAGATTGTCTTTGTAGCGCTTTTTAGGCGCTCCTCTATCACGATGGCCAGTGGACAACTCTCCGTAGAGGACTATTTTTAGCAGGCGGTGATCCTCCATCCTGGAGACGTGCCCTGCCCAGCGCAGTTGGGACTTCAGCAGCAGAGCCTCTATACTTGAGACCTCCGCTCTTTCGAGGACTTCGACGTTAGTGGTAAAGTCACTCCAATGGATGTTGAGAATGGTGCGGAGGCAGCGCTGCTGGAAGCGTTCAAGGAGTCGCAGGTGGTGACGGTAAAGGACCCACGACTCTGAGCCATACAGGGGTGTGGTCAGTACGACTGCACGAAATACGCTGATCTTGGTGCTTTGCTTCAAATGCCGGTTGTCCCACACTCGTTTGTAGAGTCTTCCGAATGCACTGTTTGCTTTGGCCAGTCTGTTGTCAATTTCTTTACCAAGCTTGGCATCTGAAGAGATGGTGCACCCCAGATAGCTGAACTGGTGGACTGCATTCAGCTCTGTCTGGCCAGCTGTGATGTGAGGAGAGTGAACCTCTGTTCGGGGTGCAGGCTGATGCAGGACTTCTGTCTTTTTCAGGCTAATCTCCAGTCCAAAGGGCTGTGCAGCCTCTGCAAAGCAGGAAGTTAGCCTTTGCAGAGCTGCTTCTGTGTGAGCAACAAGGGCAGCATCGTCTGCGAAAAGGAGCTCTTGGATCAGTTGCTCCAGCGTCTTTGTGTGGGCCTGTAGTCGCCGCAGGTTGAACAGGCTGCCATCAGTGCGGTAGCGGATGTAGACGCCGTCTTCGTCTTCAAGGTCTCCAAGGGCCTGCTGGAGCATCATGCTAAAAAAGATGCTGAAGAGTGTTGGAGCTAGAACACAGCCCTGCTTGACGCCGTTTGAGATGGAGAATGGCTCCGAGAGGACCCCTGTTGAGTCTAACCTGCCCGTTTTGGTCTTCATGCAGCTGGATGATCATGCTTAAGAATTTTGGTGGACAGCCCAGTTTTTCCAGAATTTGCCAAAGACCTTTCCTGCTCACAGTGTCGAAAGCTTTAGTGAGATCGACAAACGTGATGAAGAGTCCCTTGTTCTGCTCGCGGCACTTCTCCTGGAGCTGGCGGAGGACAAAACCATGTCGGTAGTGCTCCTGTTGGCTCTGAAGCCACACTGGCTCTCAGGAAGGTGCTCGTTGGCGATGGTGGGGATCAGTCTGTTCAGCAAAACCCTAGCTGAACAGACTGATCCCCACCATCAATTCGAATGTGAAAACTCAACTTTTCAGGCAAGCATTCAGATAGCCCCCTTGGATTTTCTGTTTCTGCATTTTGTGTTTGTGTCTGGCTGAAGCCTTGTGGTAGGTTGTGAATTAGCGTAGAAGTGTCTGCTTGGATTTTCTGCGTATGCCTTGTGTGCGTGAAGAGAGAGAGAAGACAGACAGACAGAGACAGAGATGTGTGTGTGTGTGTGTGTGTGTGTGTGTGTGTGTGTGTGTGTGTGTGTGTGTGTGTGTGTGTGTGTTGATTTAATACGCGTGACAGATTTATGCGAGTAGTCAGTGGATTTCAATAAGCTTTTATGCGTCTGTTGTGTCTGTACTGTACATGTGTCTGCTGTATGTCTGTATTGTACATGTGTCTGTTGTGTGTCTGTATTGTACATATGTCTGCTGTGTGTCTGTATTGTACATGTGTCTGCTGTGCGTCTGTATTGTACATGTGTCTACTGTGTGTCTGTATTGCACACGTGTCTGTTGTGTCTGTATTGTACATGTGTCTGCTGTGTGTCTGTATTGTACATGTGTCTGCTGTGTGTCTGTATTGTACATATGTCTGCTGTGTGTCTGTATTGTACATATGTCTGCTGTGTGTCTCTATTGTACATGTGTCTGCTGTGTGTCTGTATTGTACATATGTCTGCTGTGTGTCTGTATTGTACATGTGTCTGCTGTGTGTCTGTATTGTACATGTGTCTGTTGTGTCTGTATTGTGCATGTGTCTGCTGTGTGTCTGTATTGTACATGTGTCTGCTGTGTGTCTGTATTGTACATGTGTCTGTTGTGTATGTATTGTACATGTGTCTGCTGTGTGTCTGTATTGTACGTATGTCTGCTGTGTGTCTGTATTGTACATGTGTCTGCTGTGTGTCTGTATTGTACATGTCTCTGTTGTGTGTCTGTATTGTACATGTGTCTGCTGTGTGTCTGTATTGTACATGTGTCTGTTGTGTGTCTGTATTTTACATGTGTCTACTGTGTGTCTGTAGTGTACGTGTCTGTTGTGTCCGCATTGTACATGTGTCTGCTGCGTGTCTATATTGTACATGTGTCTACTGTGTGTCTGTATTTAACACGTGTCTGTTGTGTCTGTATCGGAAACATTCATGTGTGTGTGTGTGTGTGTGTGTGTGTGTGTGTGTGTGTGTGTGTGTGTGTGTGTGTGTGTGTGTGTGTTACTCACCTGTGAACAGGATACATGTATCTGTAGTGTGTCTATCAGACACATATCCGTGACGTGTTTGTATCATACACATGCAGCTGTTGTATATCTGTGTTATGCATATTTATCTGTACTGGACATGTGCGTCAGTTGTATGTCTGTATTGTGTGTGTGTATATATATATATATATATATATATATATCTTTTGCATGTCTGTGTTGTACACGTGTCTGTTGTGTGCCTGTACTGTGCGCGTCCGGTGTGTGTCCATCTTTGACACAAATGTCTCCTGTGTGTCTGAATGGGACATGTCTGTATTGGACAGTTTTGTCTGTGTCGTTGTCTGTGTTGAGCACATGTCTGTTGCGTGTAGT
>CM065746.1:1546497-1581497 GCA_033310375.1 Conus canariensis
GACAAATAGCTGGCCGCAAAACAAGCTGTGGTTTACCACGGTAACACTACAGACAAATAGCTGGCCGCAAAACAAGCTGTGGTTTACCACGGTAACACTACAGACAAATAGCTGGCCGCAAAACAAGCTGTGGTTTACCACGGTAACACTACAGACAAATAGCTGGCCGCAAAACAAGCTGTGGTTTACCATGGTAACACTACAGACAACTAGCTGGCCGCAAAACAAGCTGTGGTTTACCATGGTAACACTACAGACAACTAGCTGGCCGCAAAACAAGCTGTGGTTTATCATGGTAACACTACAGACAACTAGCTGGCCGCAAAACAAGCTGTGGTTTACCATGGTGACACTACATACGAATAGCTCGCGGCAAAACAAGGTAGTGCATATGACGGAGACGCTACAAAGAGCAAACGACGAAACAAGCCCTAAACATTTCAAATCCAAACAAGCCACAAACACTTCAAGCCCAAACAAGCCCTAAACACTTCAAACCCAAACAAGCCCTAAACATTTCAAACCCAAACAAGCCCTAAACATTTCAAACCCAAAACAAGCCCTAAATACTTCAAACCTAAACAAGCCACAAACACTTCAAGCCCAAACAAGCCATCAACACTTCAAACCCAAACAAGCCATCAACACTTCAAGCCCAAACAAGCCCTAAACACTTCAAGCCCAAACAAGCTACAAAACATTCAAGCCCAAACATGCCATCAACACTTCAAGCCCAAACAAGCCCTAAACACTTCAAGCCCAAACAAGCCCTAAACACTTCAAGCCCAAACAAGCCACAAACACTTCAAGCCCAAACAAGCCATCAACACTTCAAGCCCAAACAAGCCATCAACACATCAAGCCTAAACAAGCCCTAAACACTTCAAGCCCAAATAAGCCATCAACACTTCAAGCCCAAACAAGTCCTAAATACTTCAAGCCCAAACAAGCCACAAACACTTCAAGCCCAAACAAGTCACAAACACTTCAAGCCTAAACAAGCCATCAACACTTCAAGCCCAAACAAGCCATCAACACTTCAAGCCCAAACAAGTCACAAACAGTTCAAGCCCAAACAAGCCCTAAACGCTTCAAGCCCAAACAAGCCACAAACACACAAACCATGGTCTGTCTTAGTGACCCTACGGACAGCTCACGGAACAACAAACCATGGTCTGTCTTAGTGACCCATGACAGCTCACGGAACAACAAACCATGGTCTGTCTTAGTGACCCATGACAGCTCACGGAACAACAAACCACGGTCTGTCTTAGTGACCCTACGGACAGCTCACGAAACGACAAACCATGGTCTGTCTTAGTGACCCATGACAGCTCACGGAACAACAAACCATGGTCTGTCTTAGTGACCCATGACAGCTCACAGAACAACAAACCATGGTCTGTCTTAATGACCCATGACAGCTCACGGAACAACAAACCATGGTCTGTCTTAGTGACCCATGACAGCTCGCGGAACAACAAACCATGGTCTGTCTTAGTGACCCTACGGACAGCTCACGGAACAACAAACCATGGTCTGTCTTAGTGACCCATGACAGCTCACGGAACAACAAACCATGGTCTGTCTTAATGACCCTATGGACAGCTCACGGAACAACAAACCATGGTCTGTCTTAGTGACCCTACGGACAGCTCACGAAACAACAAACCATGGTCTGTCTTAATGACCCATGACAGCTCACGGAACAACAAACCATGGTCTGTCTTAGTGACCCTACGGACAGCTCACGGAACAACAAACCATGGTCTGTCTTAGTGACCCATGACAGCTCACGGAACAACAAACCATGGTCTGTCTTAATGACCCTACGGACAGCTCACGGAACAACAAACCATGGTCTGTCTTAGTGACCCTACGGACAGCTCACGAAACAACAAACCATGGTCTGTCTTAATGACCCATGACAGCTCACGGAACAACAAACCATGGTCTGTCTTAGTGACCCTACGGACAGCTCACGGAACAACAAACCATGGTCTGTCTTAGTGACCCATGACAGCTCACGGAACAACAAACCATGGTCTGTCTTAATGACCCATGACAGCTCACGGAACAACAAACCATGGTCTGTCTTAGTGACCCATGACAGCTCACGGAAGAGCAAGCCCTGGCCTGTCTTAGTGATCCTATGGACAGCTCATGGAAGAACAAGCTCAGCTCAACGCAAAACAAACCATGGCCCAGCTTGGTCCATCAGTGCCCATCTTCCTTTCTACGCTGTGAGCATCATGACAATGCCCACTACATGCATTATAACGTATATTATGCAAACTGTACAGTCTTGCAGATTTCCAGCAGTTGAAGTTGCCACTTTCCTCAAACAGGCGACAGCCACGGTCAGCAGTTGGTGACACATTTGTGTTATGGTGGCAACTTCCAAGCTCCGTTCAGACTGGGCTGAACACTAAAGACACTGCTTCTCGCTTTGTCACAAACAGATCCAGTTGACTAATCATTGCTGGTACTGGTGTGCATACTGGATTTTGCTGTGAAAGTGTTTAGTTTGACGTGACTTTAGCTTACCCGATGACATACAGACAGACGACTTATTATTCCAGGAAATTTCTTAGAATCCCAAAATCATCACCCAAAGGGCCAGAAGCTTTCCAGTTGTTCCAGAATTTGCTTCTAGAATGTTTTGTGCATTTTGATGGGTTGTACTACGTCATGGTGTACGAACTTTGTTGAATGTTCCCAACATTTTGATTGGGTGGAATACATTCTCCTTTCGGCGAACTTTCTGGAAAGTTTCATGCCCTTTGATTGGCTACGACATCGTGGTTCTCGAACTTTCTAAAAACTTCCAGATGTGTCGATAAGATGTGCTGCGCCGCGTTTCTCGAGCGTTTGATTTCTTAAGTTACCAATCATTAAGGTTTGCAGTGTTGGAAGCAGAGTGATCTGTAAGTATTTCTTCTTCTTCTTCCTCGTTCGCCATCCCGTTAGATGAGCAGCCCAGTGTCCTCGATGAAGGCTGCCGTCCACCGCAGCTCCTCCAGGGTGCCGTACAACTTGGCTTCCACTGCTGTCGGTGTTGGCCAGTACTTCCTTCTGGATGCTGCATGCGTCATACAGTCTTGAAGGATCTGTAAGTATTTAATAAGAGCTGAATGATAGTTCTCCATTTTGGTTCATCTGAAGTGATCTGTGAATCATGTGCTGGAAGTGAAAGGGCAGAGGTGTGTTCAGAGTCGACCTGTCCTCTGTCATGGGCTGAGTCAACGAGACCTCAGTCCTCGCTCTTTGTCGACTTCAGTGTCTTTAAAGATCAGGGGGTGGATTCCTCATCGTACCTCCCTTATCATTTCTTTGCAGCCCGATGGAAGTCAGTGCCTACTGTCGGCCGGGCCAGCCATGGGAGAATGGTTCATCTGTTGCGAGTGTCGTCAGATGGTTTCCAGGACCACTCTCATAGTGCCATGCTGTTTTGTAACTGTTATAAGCACACACACACACACACACACACACACACACACACACACACACACACACACACACACACACGCGCGTGCTCGTGTGTGTGTGTGTGTTCGTTCTTTGATTTAACGTCTATCCACCTAACAGTTATCTTAGACAGTATGTAAGTGTTATGTGTGTGTGCATGTGGTGTTTTTGGGTGTATGCATGCGAACAGTTGGTGTTGATTTTGGGCGTAGGTAGGTATGTATAATGCAATTAGGCCTAGATAAAAAAAAAATCACATAACTGAATCCAAAACTTTAAAAAGAAACACTAAATAAGCAACTAACACCAAGATGGGGAAAATAACATAGACGTTAAAGTAAATGTCCAACTGGGCTCTTAATCAGTCCTTGAACAACTTCAAAAATGTTTGATTCGTTAGAGATGACGTCTTCAAAGACTGACATCGACGGTTCAGTGTTCAACAACCAAGCAGGTAAATAGGGTTTCATTCTATCGCACAAAAAAGTAGATGGAACGGAGTGATTTGCTGGCCACAAATACAAGTCACATGTTTACAGAATTTGGTTTTAAAGGCATCAAGCCTAAATCTAAAAATCAAACTTTTTAAAATCCACTCTTGGAAGAGATTCTTGATACCTGTTTTATTGTCTGATATCTTGTTAGATAATATCTCCTTTTTGTTTTTGGTGCCTTTTCCCTTATTTAAGATAGAGTTCCAGGATACGTCTTTTAAAAGACTATAACTCTCATGTAAGGATAAGGGAATGCATATCTTTGTTAATTAGTTTCAGTGATAGCAGCCTTTTTGGCTAATTTGTCTACCCTTTCATTCGCAGATAATCCACAGTGAGATGGAACCCAACAAAACTCGACGTAAGAACCACGTAAATACAAAAAATGAATTAAACCGTGTGTGTGTGGTGTGTGTGTGTGTGTGTGTGTGTGTGTGTGTGTGTGTGTGTGTGTGTGTGTGTGCTCGTCTGTTTATCTGTGTCTGTGTCTTTGTCTATCTGATGTCTGTCTGACTGTCTGTCTGTGTGTGTTTGTGGTTTGCATGTGTAACTAAAAGATGCTTGTTTACCTGATGTCTGTTGTCATTGTGATTTGAATTTCATTCAACAGCTGGTCCCACCTCTGTTTACCGTGGGGAGGGAGAACTCTCAGGATGTCATCCGCTAACCAGAGGATTTTTCTGTTTCTGGTGCATGGAGAAATAACAGCTGTGCAAAAGTAGAACAGAGTTTTTTTCTGACTCCTGGCCCTACAAGACAGCGGTCCCCTCGTTTCTGTTCCAATCCATGTCGACTGAAAGCGCGGTAAAACAGAGACTAGCTAGTTTGAAAAAAAAGGTTATACTGCTGTCTCTTTGATTTACATATATCAACTGGATGTCCCCTCACCTCCCCCCCCCCCACCCCCACCCCACCCCTGTCTACTACCCTCGCTATTTCTTCCCTCCCTCCCTCCCTCCCATTCCCGTCCTCTGCCCTTCCCTCTGTCCTCCCCCTTCCCCTATCCCCCCCCCTTCACACACACACACACACAACACACACACAACACACACACACCACACACCACCCTCTCCGTCTCCCCTGTCTCCCCTCCTCCCAGACCCTGCTTCCGGTATGCCGACATCGCGTCACATCATCGCTTTTGCCTCCTCCCCTCCTCCCCCCTCATCCCGCTCCCTTTCCACCTGTTTCACCCTTCTCCCCCATACCCACCTGCCACCACCTTTTGGCGTCGACCCCTTTGGGATCCTGACATACCTGTGTGTTTGACCATTATCGCTGCAAGAAGTGCACCTTTGTGTTTGACCATATCACTGCAAGAAGTGCACCTTTGTGTTTGACCATTATCACTGCAAGAAGTGCACCTTTGTGTTTGACCATTTCACTGCGAGAAGTGCACCTTTGTGTTTGACCATATCACTGCAAGAAGTGCACCTTTGTGTTTGACCATATCACTGCAAGAAGTGCACCTTTGTGTTTGACCATTATCACTGCAAGAAGTGCACCTTTGTGTTTGACCATATCACTGCAAGACGTGTTCCTTTGTGTTTGACCATTTCACTGCAAGAAGTGCACCTTTGTGTTTAACCATTATCACTGCAAGACGTGTGCCTTTGTGTTTGACCATATCACTGCAAGAAGTGCACCTTTGTGTTTGACCATATCACTGCAAGACGTGTGCCTTTGTGTTTGACCATTACCACTGCAAAAAGTGCACCTGTGTGTGTGACCATATCACTGCAAGAAGTGTACCTTTGTGTTTGACCATATCACTGCAAGAAGTGCACCTTTATGTTTGACCATTATCACTGCAAGAAGTGCACCTTTGTGTTTGACTATATCACTGCAAGAAGTGTACCTTTGTGTTTGACTATTTCACTGCAAGAAGTGCACCTTTGTGTTTGACCATTATCACTGCAAGAAGTGCACCTTTGTGTTTGACTATATCACTGCAAGAAGTGTACCTTTGTGTTTGACTATTTCACTGCAAGAAGTGCACCTTTGTGTTTGACCATTATCACTGCAAGAAGTGTACCTTTGTGTTTGACCATATCACTGCAAGAAGTGCACCTTTATGTTTGACCATATCACTGCAAGAAGTGCACCTTTGTGTTTGACCATTATCACTGCAAGATGTGCACCTTTGTGTTTGACCATATCACTGCAAGAAGTGCACCTTTGTGTTTGACCATATCACTGCAAGAAGTGCACCTTTGTGTTTGGCCATTATCACTGCAAGAAGTGCACCTTTGTGTTTGACCATATCACTGCAAGAAGTGCACCTTTGTGTTTGACCATATCACTGCAAGAAGTGCACCTTTGTGTTTGACCATTATCACTGCAAGAAGTGCACCTTTGTGTGTGACCATTATCACTGCAAGAAGTGCACCTTTGTGTTTGACCATATCACTGCAAGAAGTGCTCCTTTATGTTTGACCATTATCACTGCAAGAAGTGCACCTTTGTGTTTGACCATATCACTGCAAGAAGTGCACCTTTGTGTTTGACCATATCACTGCAAGAAGTGCACCTTTGTGTTTGACCATATCACTGCAAGAAGTGCACTTGTGCGACTGTCCTCCACAACAATGAGTCGTTCGCCATCCGCCCAGTATGCTAATGTGTCCCCATGTCAGATTTCTGGAAGATGGTATTGTAAAAGAAAATATGGATTTGTACGGGTTTTAGGAAGAAAATGTGGATTTGTATAAGGAGCAAGAAGACAGAGAGAGAAAGAGAGAGAGAGAGAGAGAGAGAGAGAAAAGGCGTTCTCTCTCTCTCTCTCTCTCTCTCTCTCTCTCTCTCTTATATATAATATATATATATATATATATATATATATGTTCGGGTTTATTCGCCTTCATCAGCAATTGACCGCCACACTGAGTGCCAGCAGGTATGGTAGTGAGGGAAGAGACGTATACATACATATATAAATACATACATACATACATACATACATACATAAAACCGGAAAAATGTTTAGTCTGTATTACAACTGTTTACATCATCAATCATTTTTAGTAGTAGACTACTACTACTACCATTACAACTGCAACATATTTTTTTCCTACTTTTGGTTGTTTCCGATGTGTTACATGCTGCTCTATCATTCATGTCCAAAAGAAAGGAATAATGAATTGAAAAGGATATGTTTGGTGACATTTATTTATGCACTTATGTGTATGAAACTACTTTTTACCACCACAAAGAAACCAACGTACGATCAAAACAATTAATGAAACGAACACACACACACACACACACACACACACACACACACACACACACACAACACACACACACACACACGTTTACTAAGTATTAGAACTGTTTGAAACAACAACAATAATTTCTCTTTTAATACTATTTGTAGAACCGACTACAAGTGCTGCTATTACATTTTCCTTCAACTTGTTCTTCTTCTGCTACTACTACTTCTACTACTTCGTTCTCAGCTTTCAGACCATTCCGTCATTTTGACCTTCACTGTTTATCTCATGGATGACAAAATTTGTGGGTCGTGCACATTATGTCCCTAGCACAATAAGGGGCTTTCCTGCCACAAACTGTCGCATGTTCCAAAGTGCAACATTTTGTGCAAATCTTCTCAGCACAAAGTGTCGCACTTTTGCACAAAGTGTCGCATGCGACACTTTGTGCCGCAAACACGAGTGTCAACGGTTTAAAACAAAAAGTGCAGTCAACACGTATTGATATTGTGATGTAGTGCTGTTAGGACGCATGATAAAGAATTGTAAGTTAGCAAAGAATTCTGCTGATAACAATTAGAACTTTTTAGATGTGGCGCTATGGAGATGTAGTGATAAATCCAAAATGTACTATTGAATGGAGGGATAACAGTGACATCCTTTCTTATCAAAAATCGTACATGCATGTTCTCGATTTTTTTCACCAAATGTAAGTACCTGAAATGTGGGGGGAAACCTTTTCTAAGCGTTCTTACACTTTGTCCTACAAATTTCTCCTATGTCCATCAGATTGTCCTCCACCTGGGATATGTGTCCTGAGCTTTGACTATTCCAGATGAATCACAGTGAACCTGAGATGGGTTTGTGTCAGGGGGAAGCTGCAATACAGTTTTTATGGTATTTCGCCTCAATAACAATCATATATTTAACGACTACCGGATTTAGACAGGTCACTCAGCTGAGAAATAAGCACTTACTTGGAGCTTTCGACAGACCTCCATCCGTCTTCATCAGCGGTGGTGTTGCTACTGAGTGAACTGGAGTTCAGTGCACACGACCACGGGTCGAACCCTGGTCATGTGACTGAACAATGAGGGTGTTGTACACCGATGGCAAGATGTGTCTGCCCCGGTCCCGGTTGAGTGTGGGGTTGTTGGCGGCAATATAGACAGCCTCCTTCACCCCACGCTGAAACCATCTATTGTCACGGTCGAGAACGCTGATGTTGTCATATTCGAACTGATGTTGCTGGGCGTGCAGGTGGGCGCCTACTGGTGATGATTCCCTTTTGTGTTCTGTCAAGCGTTTTCGAAGGTTTCTCTCAGTATATATTTGCTGACCCCAGGAGTAGGTTTGCCAAGAAGTTTTTGATCTTGTAGACCAAAATGTTCTGCATGCTCCTGAACTTTGCAGTCCGGTGAAGCGTTTGAACGTTGTGAAGTCGTGACTGACTCGATGACACAGCACAGAAGAAGTACAATGGTACTGCATATTTAAAGTCCAGCTTTTTCTGTACTGATGTGCTGTGAATCATCCACTTTTTTCTAAATAGCACAGTTGTTCCCGTTTGGTCTCAGAGCTTTTGTGCCGAGTGGCCAAAATTGTGGGGTAAAGTGCTTCAGGCAGATGGAGGTATGAAAAGGAACAATCCTCAAAGGACTCAGTTTTGACACAAGAAGCAACAAGTCATCCTGAAAGGGGACATGAAGTTAGTTGTGAGGTGTGTTACGTGAAGTTAGTGTGGGTGTACGTGAAGTTAGTGTGGGTGTACGTGAAGTAATGTGTGGGTGTACGTGAAGTTAGTGTGGGTGTACGTGAAGTTTATAAGAGACTTCTGTCTGACACTGAAGGTCCATGCCTGTAATAAAATATGTATAGGTTACTTTGGAGAAGGGGTAGAATACTATTGTGTTAAATCCTAAGTATTGAAAACAAACTGCAGCTTCACAGAAATGCTAATATGCAAATGAATATACCAAACAGGATGCAAAGCAACATTTATTTAACCCAATACGAAACATGGCTTCCTCAGAAGTGGTAAATAACGAACAAACCAAACAATGCCATTATCAGAAAGCAAACACACAATGCCATTATCAAAACATTTTGAAAAGAATTTTCAAACAGAGAAAGATATTCAGATGCAGATGATTTATTCATTTATGTCCATAGCCCTATATGAAAAGGGCGATCATGATATAACAAAAAGAAATATTATAAAGGCAGCAGTATCACGAGTCTTTACAACATGTAAACTATCATGACAAACGTTTGTCTTGACTGGAAAGCTCTATATATGTAAAGAACTAAACTACGAACCACTCTCTCTTTTTCTGATGACATTCGCAAGTAAAAACGAAACATAGATGATTGATTATAAAATGTCCAGGGTATTAGCTGCGAACAGAGATCACTAAAAGCAGGGCACTACAAAACAAAATGTACTTCAACTGATTCTTTAAAAACGGGACAGAGCAATTCATCGTGACTCACGTTTTAGTAGCGATTAGCATGTACCCTGATTTCAGACAGTCCAAATCTAAGTCTAGTAAAAGTAAATTGTGTATGCTTGTTCATATTAAACACAAGGTAATTTTAACTGAATGTGAGGAACTGCAAACTTTACACACATCAAACCTATTACTTGATCGAATATGATTTTCCCATCTTTACCACCTACTGTCGTACATCTGAAACCTAGTTAATTTTGCCCTTTGAGTCTAGATCAAATAGCGCATTATATGCTTTTCGTTGTAATCTATCACTGTTCATGTACAACAACTTTAACCGGTAGCGGATACTTCTGACTGCGGATTATATATGAATTGGATGATTATTCATTTCCCCTTACACTAAATCATTTGGCGTTCTAAGTTCTACACCCCCAAGCTTTTTAAACCAGACAAATGAACCCATTCACAATGAACGACAGCATTCTTACCTGAACTACACGGCTCTGAACCATTCTGCACAATAGGTTGTGTCTTTACACCAAAAAAATTGACAAACACTTCCAAAGATTTATCAATAATACGAACAGTTTCTTCCTCGAAATTATCATTTGATACAAACAGTTTCTTCCTCGAAATTATCTTTTGATACAAACAGTTTCTTCATGACACATAATAACACATCTCTAGCTCTACTAACAATATCTCTACATGCAGCAACAGAACTCAGGCGAGGGGAGAACAGTATGCCGAGGTATTTATAAACGTTTACAACGGACAAAATGAAACTACCATACAACCATCTCTCCGTTGCAGCCAAGTAACCTCCTTTCCTAAAACAATAATATTGTTTTTATCAAAATTGACTTTCAGTTCTAATTTATCAGCTGAGTACTTCAAATTGTTTAGTTGAATCTGCTGACCAACTACAGTTTCCGAGAGCAAAGCTACATCATCTGTTGATGAGGTCGTTTGTACATCTAGCATCATGCCTACTGTTCTCTATTATTTCAGTTGCCAGTTCATTAACAAATAATGAAAATACAACAGGACAACGCACATCTTGTTTTACTCCACTAGTACACCATATAATCAGTTAATTCATTGCCAGGTCTTATCCTTGTTTTTACTGCATTATACATGCTACGAACACATTGAAATAATTTTCCACTTATACCGTTTTTATCAGTATAGGCCACAGTAAATTTCGATTGATCGAGTCAAACGCCTTTTCAAAATCAATAAATGCTACATAAAGCTAGCGGTTAAAAGAACACTGCTCCTGGATCAAGACCAGAAGGGTAAATATATGATCAACAGTCGAGTATCCTCGTTTACGTCCAGTCTGATGTTCGCAAGTTATATTCTCCTACATACACCTAGAGTCTTGAGTTAATAATGGCACTAAATACTACTAACATCAGACAACGGAATACCTAGGTAATTATTCACATTGTTCACATCCCCTTTTTATATAGTGAAAGAGTTATAGACTCACACCAAGACCTAGGAAGAATACTCTAATTAAGCAATGCACTGTTTTAACCCCCCCCCCCCCCCCAAAAAAAAAAAGAAGAAAAGAAAGAAAAAAAAACATGATAAAAAGTCTATGATTTGTTCACACGGAGCTCTTACAAATTCTAAAATCTTTCCGTCAGGACCTGCACTTTTACCTCTCATCACTTCAAATAGGACTGTCAATGAACTCATCCTCCACATTTGGCAAAACGTAATCACAATAATTTAGCAAATCGTTATTCAGTAAAGACTCAAAATGTCGGAACCATTCATCCAATGGAATATTATTCCTGGGTTGTTTTCGTTTCAGCGAGATTTTTTTCATGCAGTCCCCAAATTTCTTTCAATTATGAACAGATCCTGTGAGCTATTTTAACCCTTTTGTTGATGAAGAGATAAAATGCAACGTTATCAAAAATTCACCCAATGGTAGTCGCACCGACAGAATTGTCATTAACCGACTGGAGTTGTGCTGCTAAGACGCAGTGCTATCGATACGTGGCGCAGTTGAACATAGCGGCAATACACAAAGCGCTACTGTTGAGTTCATTACGTGGCGCAGTTGAACATAGCGGCAATACACAAAGCGCCACTGTTGAGTTCATTACGTGGCGCAGTAGAACATAGCGGCAATACACAAAGCGCCACTGTTGAGTTCATTACGTGGCGCAGTAGAACATAGCGGCAAGACACAAAGCGCTACTGTTGAGTTCATTACGTAGCGCAGTAGAACATAGCGGCAATACACAAAGCGCCACTGTTGAGTTCATTACGTGGCGCAGTTGAACATGGCGGCAATACACAAAGCGCCACTGTTGAGTTCATTACGTGGCGCAGTAGAACATAGCGGCAATACACAAAGCGCCACTGTTGAGTTCATTACGTGGCGCAGTAGAACATAGCGGCAATATACAAAGCGCCACTGTTGAGTTCATTACGTGGCGCAGTAGAACATAGCGGCAATATACAAAGCGCCACCGTTGAGTTCATTTTCTTTGTTTGGAACAGGAGGCCCAGGTTTGTTGGCATATCAACAAAAGAGGAATATTCACTGGACTTTGGTTTCATTGCGTGTGGGCCGAGAGACCTGGACCAACTCAAACAGAGCAACGATCGAATGACAACGGCCTGTGCTTTTGTTTCTTGCCTGAAGGAACATACAGAGTGATAGGCAGATGATTCAGTTAATTTGGCCATTATGCAGTCACAACATCGTTTCTTCTTGTTTGTTGCACAGTTAATATCAGTATAATGATCATTATCATCATTATTCTTATCCCTGTAAAAAGCAAGCCCATTTATAAAGGCCTCTCCTAGCCCTATTCAATTCCCATCGGAGAAGAGGAAATTCTATGAGGATGTTGTAAACCTTCAATGGAAAGTAACTTTGCAGTGCTGCCAATGAAAAATGCAAAAGTCCATCAAGTCAAGTATGAAAAAAAAATCTGCAGACAGGAGAACCGGTATCACACACCAGAGGCTGTGGGGCACCCCCCAAAGCAAACAGCACACAGCATTCGCTGAGCAGACTTAGCAGTATCCCATGAACTGGGGTCCTGAACTATATGAACACTCATTGTCTGTGGTGTCCAGTTTCATCAGCTTAGCTCCTACAACAGACAGAGAAAATCAGGTGTATTTATGCACGGTCTCCACAGAGTATTAGCTGAAGGGTATCCCCACGTCTCGAAGAGAGAGAGAGAGAGAGAGAGAGAGAGAGAGAGAGAGAGAGAGAGAGAGAGAGAGAGAGTTCAAATAAATGGCAATAGATGGTGTTTGTAAGTTAATGTCTGACTGTATATGTAAGTGCATCTGACTCTGGCTGTGTATCATCATGTGACATGTTTAAAAGCAAATTCATCACGAGCTAAAAGAAGTTTAAAAACACAAACGGAAGTCGATCTCTGGGATTAAAGACAGCCAAAAACTTGAAATAAAGGTGTGTTTTTTTTCCTTTTCGACATGAAATAAATGAAATTAAAGCCGTTCACGTTTGTACAGCCAGAAAAAAATGAGGTGGGATGTGAGCACAAAGCGTTGATGAACACCGATACGTCCAGTGACACTTGTCAGTGACAGAACACCGATAAGTCCAGTGACACTTGTCAGTGACAGAACACCGATACGTCCAGTGACACTTGTCAGTGACAGAACACCAGTACGTCCAGTGACACTTGTCAGTGACAGAACACCGATATGTCCAGTGACACTTGTCAGTGACAGAACACCGATATGTCCAGTGACACTTGTCAGTGACAGAACACCAGTACGTCCAGTGACAGTTGTCAGTGACAGAACACCGATATGTCCAATGACAGTTGTCAGTGACAGAACACCGATACGTCCAGTGACACTTGACAGTGACAGAACACCAGTACGTCCAGTGACATTTTGTCAGTGACAGAACACCGATACGTCCAGTGACACATGTCAGTGACAGAACACCGACATGTCCAGTGACACTTGTCAGTGACAGAACACCAGTACGTCCAGTGACAGCTGTCGGTGACAGAACACCGATATGTCCAATGACAGTTGTCAGTGACAGAACACCGATACGTCCAGTGACACTTGTCAGTGACAGAACACCGATATGTCCAGTGACACTTGTCAGTGACAGAACACCAATATGTCCAATGAGAGTTGTCAGTGACAGTACACTGATATGTCCAGTGACAGTTGTCAGTGACAGAACACCGATATGTCCAATGACACTTGTCAGTGACAGAATACCGATATGTCCAGTGACACATGTCAGTGACAGAACACCAATATGTCCAGTGACACTTGTCAGTGACAGAACACCGATATCTCCAGTGACACATGTCAGTGACAGAACACCGACATGTCCAGTGACAGTTATCAGTGACAGAACACCGATACGTCCAGTGACAGTTCTCAGTGACAGAACACCGATATGTCCTGTGACACATGTCAGTGACAGAACACTGATATGTCCAGTGACACATGTCAGTGACAGAACACCGATATGTCCAGTGACACTCGTCAGTGACAGAACACCGATGTGTCCAGTGACGGTTGTCAGTGACAGAACACCAGAACGTCCAGTGACAGTTGTCAGTGACAGAACACCGATACATCCAGTGACATTTTGTCAGTGATAGAACACCGATACGTCCAGTGACAGTTGTCGGTGACAGAACACCAATATGTCAGTGACAGTACTCAGTGACAGAACACCGATATGTCAGTGACAGTTATCAGTGACAGAACACTGATACGTCCAGTGACACTTATCAGCGACAGAACACCGATACGTCCAGTGACACTTGTCAGTGACAGAACACCGATACGTCCAGTGACACTTATCAGTGACAGAACACCGATACGTCCAGTGACACTTGTCAGTGACAGAACACCGATACGTCCAGTGACACTTGTCAGTGACAGAACACCGATACGTCCAGTGACACTTATCAGTGACAGAACACCGACATGTCCAGTGACAGTTGTCAGTGACAGAACACCGATATGTCCAGTGACACATGCCAGTGACAGAACACCGATATGTCCAGTGACGGTTGTCAGTGACAGAACACCGATATGTCCAGTGACACATGCCAGTGACAGAACACCGATATGTCCAGTGACGGTTGTCAGTGACAGAACACCGATATGTCCAGTGACACATGCCAGTGACAGAACATCGATATGTCCAGTGACCGTTGTCAGTGACAGAACACCGATATGTCCAGTGACACTTGTCAGTGACACAACACCGATACGTCCAGTGACACTTGTCAGTGACATAACACCGATACGTCCAGTGACACTTGTCAGTGACAGAACACCGATACGTCCAGTGACACATGTCAGTGACAGAATACCGATATGTCCAGTGACAGTTGTCAGTGACAGAACACCGATATGTCCAGTGACACATGTCAGTGACAGAACACCGACATGTCCTGTGACAGTTATCAGTGACAGAACACCGATACGTCCAGTGACAGTTGTCAGTGACAGAACACCCATATGTCCAGTGACACATGTCAGTGACAGAACACTGATATGTCCAGTGACACATGTCAGTGACAGAACACCGATATGTCCAGTGACACTTGTCAGTGACAGAACACCGATATGTCCATTGACACATGTCAGTGACAGAACACCGATATGTCCAGTGACACTTGTCAGTGACAGAACACCGATGTGTCCAGTGACGGTTGTCAGTGACAGAACACCAGTACGTCCAGTGACAATTGTCAGTGACAGAACACCGATACATCCAGTGACATTTTGTCAGTGATAGAACACCGATACGTCCAGTGACAGTTGTCGGTGACAGAACACCGATATGTCAGTGACAGTACTCAGTGACAGAACACCGATATGTCAGTGACAGTACTCAGTGACAGAACACTGATACGTCCAGTGACACTTATCAGTGACAGAACACCGACATGTCCAGCAACACTTATCAGTGACAGAACACCGATACGTCCAGTGACAGTTGTCAGTGACAGAACACCGATATGTCCAGTGACACTTGTCAGTGACAGAACACCGATATGTCCAGTGACACTTGTCAGTGACAGAACACCAGTACGTCCAGTGACAGTTGTCAGTGACAGAACACCGATATGTCCAATGACAGTTGTCAGTGACAGAACACCGATACGTCCAGTGACACTTGACAGTGACAGAACACCAGTACGTCCAGTGACATTTTGTCAGTGACAGAACACCGATACGTCCAGTGACACATGTCAGTGACAGAACACCGACATGTCCAGTGACACTTGTCAGTGACAGAACACCAGTACGTCCAGTGACAGCTGTCGGTGACAGAACACCGATATGTCCAATGACAGTTGTCAGTGACAGAACACCGATACGTCCAGTGACACTTGTCAGTGACAGAACACCGATACGTCCAGTGACACTTGTCAGTGACAGAACACCGATATGTCCAGTGACACTTGTCAGTGACAGAACACCAATATGTCCAATGACAGTTGTCAGTGACAGTACACTGATATGTCCAGTGACAGTTGTCAGTGACAGAACACCGATACGTCCAGTGACACTTGTCAGTGACAGAACACCGATATGTCCAGTGACACTTGTCAGTAACAGAACACCAATATGTCCAATGAGAGTTGTCAGTGACAGTACACTGATATGTCCAGTGACAGTTGTCAGTGACAGAACACCGATATGTCCAATGACACTTGTCAGTGACAGAATACCGATATGTCCAGTGACACATGTCAGTGACAGAACACCAATATGTCCAGTGACACTTGTCAGTGACAGAACACCGATATCTCCAGTGACACATGTCAGTGACAGAACACCGACATGTCCAGTGACAGTTATCAGTGACAGAACACCGATACGTCCAGTGACAGTTCTCAGTGACAGAACACCGATATGTCCTGTGACACATGTCAGTGACAGAACACTGATATGTCCAGTGACACATGTCAGTGACAGAACACCGATATGTCCAGTGACACTCGTCAGTGACAGAACACCGATGTGTCCAGTGACGGTTGTCAGTGACAGAACACCAGAACGTCCAGTGACAGTTGTCAGTGACAGAACACCGATACATCCAGTGACATTTTGTCAGTGATAGAACACCGATACGTCCAGTGACAGTTGTCGGTGACAGAACACCAATATGTCAGTGACAGTACTCAGTGACAGAACACCGATATGTCAGTGACAGTTATCAGTGACAGAACACTGATACGTCCAGTGACACTTATCAGCGACAGAACACCGATACGTCCAGTGACACTTGTCAGTGACAGAACACCGATACGTCCAGTGACACTTATCAGTGACAGAACACCGATACGTCCAGTGACACTTGTCAGTGACAGAACACCGATACGTCCAGTGACACTTGTCAGTGACAGAATACCGATACGTCCAGTGACACTTATCAGTGACAGAACACCGACATGTCCAGTGACAGTTGTCAGTGACAGAACACCGATATGTCCAGTGACACATGCCAGTGACAGAACACCGATATGTCCAGTGACGGTTGTCAGTGACAGAACACCGATATGTCCAGTGACACATGCCAGTGACAGAACACCGATATGTCCAGTGACGGTTGTCAGTGACAGAACACCGATATGTCCAGTGACACATGCCAGTGACAGAACATCGATATGTCCAGTGACCGTTGTCAGTGACAGAACACCGATATGTCCAGTGACACTTGTCAGTGACACAACACCGATACGTCCAGTGACACTTGTCAGTGACATAACACCGATACGTCCAGTGACACTTGTCAGTGACAGAACACCGATACGTCCAGTGACACATGTCAGTGACAGAATACCGATATGTCCAGTGACAGTTGTCAGTGACAGAACACCGATATGTCCAGTGACACATGTCAGTGACAGAACACCGACATGTCCTGTGACAGTTATCAGTGACAGAACACCGATACGTCCAGTGACAGTTGTCAGTGACAGAACACCCATATGTCCAGTGACACATGTCAGTGACAGAACACTGATATGTCCAGTGACACATGTCAGTGACAGAACACCGATATGTCCAGTGACACTTGTCAGTGACAGAAACACCGATATGTCCAGTGACACATGTCAGTGACAGAACACCGATATGTCCAGTGACACTTGTCAGTGACAGAACACCGATGTGTCCAGTGACGGTTGTCAGTGACAGAACACCAGTACGTCCAGTGACAATTGTCAGTGACAGAACACCGATACATCCAGTGACATTTTGTCAGTGATAGAACACCGATACGTCCAGTGACAGTTGTCGGTGACAGAACACCGATATGTCAGTGACAGTACTCAGTGACAGAACACCGATATGTCAGTGACAGTACTCAGTGACAGAACACTGATACGTCCAGTGACACTTATCAGTGACAGAACACCGACATGTCCAGCAACACTTATCAGTGACAGAACACCGATACGTCCAGTGACAGTTGTCAGTGACAGAACACCGATATGTCCAGTGACACTTATCAGTGACAGAACACCGATACGTCCAGTGACACTTGTCAGTGACAGAACACCGATACGTCCAGTGACCCTTGTCAGTGACAGAACACCGATACGTCCAGTGACACTTATCAGTGACAGAACACCGACATGTCCAGTGACAGTTGTCAGTGACAGAACACCGATATGTCCAGTGACACATGCCAGTGACAGAACACCGATATGTCCAGTGACGGTTGTCAGTGACAGAACACCGATATGTCCAGTGACACATGCCAGTGACAGAACATCGATATGTCCAGTGACGGTTGTCAGTGACAGAACACCGATATGTCCAGTGGCACTTGTCAGTGACACAACACCGATACGTCCAGTGACACTTGTCAGTGACATAACACCGATACGTCCAGTGACACTTGTCAGTGACAGAACACTTATATGTCCAGTGACACTTGTCAGTGACAGAACACCGATATGTCCAGTGACACTTGTCAGTGACAGAACACCGATATGTCAAGTGACACATGTCAGTGACAGAACACCGATATGTCCAGTGACGGTTGTCAGTGACAGAACACTGATACGTCCAGTGGATCTGTTGATTTAATGTTAGTGCTGTTAAGATGGGTGTGTGTGTGTGTGTGTGTGTGTGTGTGTGTGTGTGTGTGTGTGTACATTCATGAGTGTGTGTCTGTCTGTCCGTTTGTACGAGCGTGTGTGTGTGTGTGTGTGTGTGTGTGTGTGCGCGCGCGCGCGCGCGCGCATGCACCTGCATGCATGCATGTGTCAGTTTCTTTGGATAGTGGTGAGTGGAAAGGTGCACGTGGGATGGAGTTTAACAGAAAGGGGGTGGGTGGAGGAGGGGGGTGGAGTGGTACATGCACATGAATGTGTATGTATCTCTGTATCTTAGAGCAGCTTTGACACCGAGAACTGCACTGAACATTCACAGATCCGAAAACGACATACTGGTGTGGTACACCCATCTGGTTGATTTCCAACCAGTGTAAAAAAAAAAAAAAAAAAAAAACTTTTCTCCCTCGCTCCCCTTCTAGCGAGCCTCCTTCTCTTTCTTACTTTGTGGGTCAGAGTGGAGTAGAGAGAGTACCGGGAGGTCAGGGTCGTTGTCCTCTCCCCGTCCTCCAATGAGGTCACGGGCGGAGACGGGAGGAAAAGGGGATGGGGGAAAAAAAAGGAGAGGGGTTGAAAGACTTGGGGATGGGGGTGGGCGTAGGGTTTCGGGGGGTGGGGGTGGAGGTTGCCTGCGACATTACTTTGCTGTGCTGTAACCGTACAGAACTGTGAAGACAACACGGATACAACCGTACAGAACTGTGAAGACAACACAGATACAACCGTACAGAACTGTGAAGACAACACGGATACAACCGTACTGAACTGTAACGACAACACGGATACAACCGTACAGAACTGTGAAGACAACACGGATACAACCGTACAGAACTGTGAAGACAGCACGGATACAACTGTACTGAACTGCGAAGACAACACGGATACAACCGTACTGAAGTGTGAAGACAACATGGACACAACCGTACAGAACTGTGACGACAACACGGATATCGTACTGAACTGTGAAGACAACACGGATACAACCGTACAGAACTGTGAAGACAACACGGATACAACCGTACAGAACTGTGAAGACAACACGGATACAACCGTACTGAACTGTGAAGACAGCACGGATACAACTGTACTGAACTGCGAAGACAACACGGATACACCCGTACTGAAGTGTGAAGACGACATGGACACAACCGTACAGAACTGTGACGACAATACGGATATCGTACTGAACTGTGAAGACAACACGGATACAACCGTACAGAACTGTGAAGACAACACGGATACAACCGTGCAGAACTGTGAAGACAACACGGACATAACCGTACTGCACTGTGAAGACAACACGGATACCGTACTGAACTGTGAAGACAACACGGATACAACCGTGTTGAACTGTGAAGACAACACGGATCTCTTCCTCCGCTGTCTCTGTAGTCCACAGATGCAGATGAGACACAGAATGCTTTAGTTTACCTATTCAAACAGAATTCGTCTGAGGTGAAGAAAACACACACACACACACACACACACACACACACACAACACACACACACACACACACACACACTTTTTAGCCCTTCAGGCACAACGTCTCACCGAAGTGGCGTGAATGTTTCGTATTTTTGTCAAGCACACAGTCTACACGACTATCTCCCTCCACTCCATGTCTCTTCCCACCCCCCACCCCTCTGCCTCTGTCCCAATTTCCCCATCGCATGTTTCTGTCGTCCGCTGACCTCTTCACATCTAAACCTTTTGTCAAACCAGTGACACACAACATTAACACGTGTACCGTGTGCTATCCCTTTCTCTCTCCTCGCTCTCAAATGGCACTGGTCTATTTTATTATTAAGCTCAAAGCTATTCCCAGACATTTTTGTCACACTTGAACAGAATGGTTCCCAAAAAAAAAAAGTCAGTTAATGGATTTTCCACTATTCCAACGGTTTTTCCAGATCCTGATCTCACCTTTCGTTCAAGGGACAGTTTGTCTACAAGTCTTTCATCTCTGTACAGGGGGAGGAGGGGGAGGAGGAGGAGGGGGGGGCTGTCTACACTTCTGTGGCTGTGAATTAGAGGGAGTTACTAACACAGCTTGGCTAGCTCAGTGGGCGTTAACACCTGGTCGTGGACACAGCTTGGCTAGCTCAGTGGGCGTTAACACCTGGTCGTGGACACAGCTTGGCTAGCTCAGTGGGCGTTAACACCTGGTCGTGGGCACAGCTTGGCTAGCTCAGTGGGCGTTAACACCTGGTCGTGGACACAGCTTGGCTAGCTCAGTGGGCGTTAACACCTGGTCGTGGACACAGCTTGGCTAGCTCAGTGGGCGTTAACACCTGGTCGTGGACACAGCTTGGCTAGCTCAGTGGGCGTTAACACCTGGTCGTGGACACAGCTTGGCTAGCTCAGTGGGCGTTAACACCTGGTCGTGGACACAGCTTGGCTAGCTCAGTGGGTGTTAACACCTGGTCGTGGACAGAGAGTACGTAGCTGTAAATGTGCTTGGCAGGGTCATAATAATGATAATAATAACAGCAATAATGATAATAATAATAATAACAACAACAACAACAACGATAGTAATAATAATGATGATAATAATCATAATCATAACAATAATTATAATAATAATAGCAATATTGATATAATAATGCAACAATAATGATGATGATTATGATAACAAACATGGTAATAATAATAATAATGATAATAATAAAAATAGCAATGATGATGATGATAGTTATAATAACAATAATAATAACATTGATACTGGTAATAATACTGATGATGATAATAATAATAATTATCATTATAATGATAATAATGATAATAATCATAATAGTAATAACAATGATGATAATAATGATAATAAAAATAACAACAATAATATTAACAACAATAATAATAATAATGTTTACTGATATACGCCTATTCTCTAAGAAAAATTAGGCCTCTAAGCGCTGAACATAACCAACAGATAATTAAGTTATACTATAAGACATGACGAGCTAATAACAAGACAGGAGCTTATTTTACACAAAAGCAATAACAACGAACTTACTTTATTCAAAAGCAATAACAAGGAACTTACTTTACACAAAAGCAATAACAAGGAACATAGTGCAAATATACCACATTAGTGTATAAACATAATTTACACTAGCCTACACACACGCATCCCCTCCCCCCCCCCCCCACCTTCCACACATACACACACACACACACACACACACACACACACACACAGACACACACACACACACACACACACACACACGCACGCACGCACGCACGCACGCACGCACGCACGCACACACACACTCAGTGGGCCAGTTGTCTGTAGAATGTTTCCTGCAGCCGTCTGTTATTTTGCGATCAGGAATGGAATTAGTATCGTTTCTTCTTACTTGTTTCTTTTTTCTTTTTTTTCTTTTTTTTTTTCTTTTCTTTCTTTTTTTTTTTTTTTTCTTTTTTTTCTTTTTTTTTGACATGGCCCTAAGTGTGATTTAACGACAGTCGTGGGTGATTGGGGAAAGGCTGGCCTGATGTCGGTACCAATGAAAAATGACCTGATAGCCAATGTCGTGCCTGGGACCATGAGAGTTCCGGCTGAAGGTGAGGAGCGAGGTCCAGGCCTTTGTGTCTGGCAGGACCCACAGAACCACCAAGGCTTCCAGGAGCTCTTGTCTCTGCTCTGATATTCCAGGCAGAACACCAAGGCAATCCTCTTTCTTTGCTCTTTGTTTCTTTCTTTCTTTCTTTCTTTCTGTTTTCTTTTGACCGTATAATATGTCTAATTTCAAATGACTTGCATGGAGTTTCCTGTCACAGCATATTTCTGTCTGTAAAATGTAGATCGCTCTGCCCTGGGAAAGAGCGCCGGCTGTCCTCTGTCGGTGTGAAGACTGACAGTTCAACCCCTGGAGAAGGCTGGCTGTCTGTCGGTGTGAAGACTGACAGTTCAACCCCTGGAGAAGGTTGTCCTCTGTCGGTGTGAAGACTGACAGTTCAACCCCTGGAGAAGGCTGACTGTCCTCTGTCGGTGTGAAGACTGACAGTTCAACCCCTGGAGAAGGCTGTCCTCTGTCGGTGTGAAGACTGACAGTTCAACCCCTGGAGAAGGCTGTCCTCTGTCGGTGTGAAGACTGATAGTTCAACCCCTGGAGAAGGCTGTCCTCTGTCGGTGTGAAGACTGACAGTTCAACCCCTGGAGAAGGCTGACTGTCCTCTGTCGGTGTGAAGACTGACAGTTCAACCCCTGGAGAAGGCTGTCCTCTGTCGGTGTGAAGACTGACAGTTCAACCACTGGAGAAGGCTGTCCTCTGTCGGTGTGAAGACTGATAGTTCAACCCCTGGAGAAGGCTGTCCTCTGTCGGTGTGAAGACTGACAGTTCAACCCCTGGAGAAGGCTGACTGTCCTCTGTCGGTGTGAAGACTGACAGTTCAACCCCTGGAGAAGGCTGTCCTCTGTCGGTGTGAAGACTGACAGTTCAACCCCTGGAGAAGGCTGTCCTCTGTCGGTGTGAAGACTGACAGTTCAACCCCTGGAGAAGGCTGTCCTATGTCGGTGTGAAGACTGACAGTTCAACCCCTGGAGAAGGCTGTCCTCTGTCGGTGTGAAGACTGACAGTTCAACCACTGGAGAAGACTGGCTGTCCTCTATCGGTGTGAAGACTGACAGTTCAACCCTGGAGAAGGCTGTCCTATGTCGGTGTGAAGACTGACAGTTCAACCACTGGAGAAGGCTGTCCCTATGTCGGTGTGAAGACTGACAGTTCAACCCCTGGAGAAGGCTGGCTGTCTGTCGGTGTGAAGACTGACAGTTCAACCCCTGGAGAAGGCTGGCTGTCTGTCGGTGTGAAGACTGACAGTTCAACCCCTGGGAAGGCTGGCTGTCTGTCGGTGTGAAGACTGACAGTTCAACCCCTGGAGAAGACTGGCTGTCCTATGTCGGTGTTGAAGACTGACATGTTTCAACCCCTGGAGAAGACTGGCTGTCCTCTGTCGTGTGTGAAAACTGACAGTTCAACCACTGGAGAAGACTGGCTGTCCTCTGTCGGTGTGAAGACTGACAGTTCAACCACTGGAGAAGGCTGTCCTCTGTCGGTGTGAAGACTGACAGTTCAACCCCTGGGAAGGCTGTCCTATGTCGGTGTGAGAGACTGACAGTTCAACCCCTGGAGAAGGCTGTCCTATGTCGGTGTGAAGACTGACAGTTCAACCACTGGAGAAGACTGGCTGTCCTCTGTCGGTGTGAAGACTGACAGTTCAACCCCTGGAGAAGGCTGTCCTATGTCGGGTTGAAAATGACAGTTCAACCCTGGAGAAGGCTGTCCTCTGTCGGTGTGAAGACTGACAGTTCAACCCCTGGAGAAGGCTGTCGTCTGTCGGTGTGAAGACTGACAGTTCAACCCCTGGAGAAGGCTGGCTGTCTGTCGGTGTGAAGACTGACAGTTCAACCCCTGGAGAACGCTTGTCCTATGTCGGTGTGAAGACTGACAGTTCAACCCCTGGAGAAGGCTGTCCTATGTCGGTGTGAAGACTGACAGTTCAACCCCTGGAGAAGGCCGCTGTCTGTCGGTGTGAAGACTGACAGTTCAACCCCTGGAGAAGGCTGGCTGTCTGTCGGTGTGAAGACTGACAGTTCAACCCCTGGAGAAGGCCGGCTGTCTGTCGGTGTGAAGCCTGACAGTTCAACCCCTGGAGAAGGCCGTCCTCTGTCGGTGTGAAGACTGACAGTTCAACCCCTGGAGAAGGCTGGCTGTCTGTCGGTGTGAAGACTGACAGTTCAACCCTGGAGAAGGCTGGCTGTCTGTCGGTGTGAAGACTGACAGTTCAACCCCTGGAGAAGGCTGGCTGTCTGTCGGTGTGAAGACTGACAGTTCAACTCCTGGAGAAGGCCGTCCTCTGTCGGTGTGAAGACTGACAGTTCAACCCCTGGAGAAGCTGGCTGTCCTCTGTTGGTGTGAAGACTGACAGTTCAACCCCTGGAGAAGGCTGGCTGTCTGTCGGTGTGAAGACTGACAGTTCAACCCCTGGAGAAGGCTGGCTGTCTGTCGGTGTGAAGACTGACAGTTCAACCCCTGGAGAAGGCTGGCTGTCTGTCGGTGTGAAGACTGACAGTTCAACCCTGGAGAAGGCTGGCTGTCTGTCGGTGTGAAGACTGACAGTTCAACTCCTGGAGAAGGCCGTCCTCTGTCGGTGTGAAGACTGACAGTTCAACCCCTGGAGAAGGCTGGCTGTCTGTCAGTGTGGAGACTGACAGTTCAACTCCTGGAGAAGGCCGGTCTCTGTCGGTGTGAAGACTGACAGTTCAACCCCTGGAGAAGGCTGTCTGTCTGTCGGTGTGAAGACTGACAGTTCAACCCCTGGAGAAGGCTGGCTGTCTGTCGGTGTGTGAAGACTGACAGTTCAACCCCTGGAGAAGGCTGTCTGTCTGTCGGTGTGAAGACTGACAGTTCAACCCCTGGAGAAGGCTGTCCTCTGTCGGTGTGAAGACTGACAGTTCAACCCCTGGAGAAGGCTGGCTGTCTGTCGGTGTGAAGACTGATAGTTCAACCCCTGGAGAAGGCTGTCCTCTGTCGGTGTGAAGACTGACAGTTCAACCCCTGGAGAAGGCTGACTGTCCTCTGTCGGTGTGAAGACTGACAGTTCAACCCCTGGAGAAGGCTGTCCTCTGTCGGTGTGAAGACTGACAGTTCAACCCCTGGAGAAGGCTGTCCTCTGTCGGTGTGAAGACTGACAGTTCAACCCCTGGAGAAGGCTGGCTGTCTGTCGGTGTGAAGACTGATAGTTCAACCCCTGGAGAAGGCTGTCCTCTGTCGGTGTGAAGACTGACAGTTCAACCCCTGGAGAAGGCTGGCTGTCTGTCGGTGTGAAGACTGACAGTTCAACCCTGGAGAAGGCCAGATCAAGTCACACCAGGACAAAGAGGCTTACAGCCAAATTATGGCTCAACTCTTAAACAATCAGAAAATTCTCCCTTAGTTCACCAAAAAAGAGTACCTTACCGCGTGGATTTTTTGTGATTGTCCCCATTCGCTCGACATGTCAAAATCGGTCGTCAGCTAGGCATTGTCACGCACGATAACCAGGTAAGACTTTGCGAAGTGGAAATGATCGACAAGAAGTTGGGGACACTCGTAACCCACTCATGAGGTAGATGCGATCAGTTTTCGAGCGTTTCACGGTCATCAAAAGATCGGAGGTGTCGGCTTTCAATATCCACTTTCATTATTCTAGGAAGCAGCCACAGGAAGAGCTCCCTAAACATTGCAGGCTCCGCCTCAAGTGGAAGAAATCGACCTCAGATTCTTTTCTTCAACTCCTTCGTGAGTCGATGATAGATGCAATGCTCAAGTCAACCAGGGTTGCACCCAGTATCGACTTCTCTGCCTTCTCTCATCGTGTAGATGTGGCAGAGCTAAGATCATCCCCAGTCTACACCTGAAGAGAAAACGTCTGCTGAAGAGAGGAGGCTGTGCTGGAGCACTGATGGGAGGTATGCTTGTCAGAGACTGTGCCCAAGTTCCTGGTCCTTTGATGTTGTGTATTCGTGAAAAGACCATGTCGACGAAGAACATAGAAGACCCATGCAAGCTTGTGAACAGAGAAGGATTTGAAAGTCTTGTTTACCCTCTTGTGCCTCGGCCCGCCTACTCACAGAAACCGCGCAGCTTGCATGCGTGAAGTGTGGCAGCCAAACAGCACTGGGTGATTGGGTTTTATCTGTAGGATAGTTGGGTGATTGGATTTTATCTGTAGGATAGTTGGGTGATTGGGTTTTACCTGTAGGATAGTTGGGTGATTGGGTTTTATCTGCTGGACAGTTGGGTGATTGGGTTTTATCTGTAGGATAGTTGGTGATTGGGTTTTATCTGTAGGATAGTTGGTGATTGGGTTTTATCTGTAGGATAGTTGGGTGATTGGGTTTTATCTGTAGGATAGTTGGGTGACTGGGTTTTACCTGTAGGATAGTTGGGTGATTGGGTTTTATCTGCAGGATAGTTGGGTGATTGGGTTTTATCTGTAGGATAGTTGGGTGATTGGGTTTTATCTGCAGGATAGTTGGGTGATTGGGATTTACCTGCAGGATAGTTGGGTGATTGGGTTTTATCTGTAGGATAGTTGGGTGACTGGGTTTTATCTGTAGGATAGTCAGCTGAACCAGAGGGCCGACTGGTCGACGGCGTGGTAGTGGAGGTGTTGGCCAGGGCGTACGCCTGAGGTATGTGTAGAGGGGAGGGGAGGTTGAATGACACGGGAGGTGTCAGTGATAAATATAAAGGCCACCACTGACCTGTGTAGGCTTAGCTAACCTCCAAGAACTTTTCCTTCATGTAAACTGGGACATATGATTTACGTGGTTTTGTTTTTCATTGAGAGGGGCATAGGCACATTTTGTATTTTGTAAGTCGACGTCTTTTCCATTACTCTTCTATGGACTATGCTTTGCCGTCTTGGATTTGTATTAATGGAAACAGATTTTTCTTTGAAGCCGCACCTTGCACTTCCAACCTGAAGACTAGACGTCTCTCTGTCATCCTAGTTGGTATTATCGTGAAGTGCTGAGCTGATGTTATGGTCGAGCAGGTTTGGGTTTGAGTGGACGAGAGGTTTGTTTGTGTGAGGATGATATTTTGGTGTGGGCATGTTTCAGAAATTGGTGTGAATTTCGACGTCCGTTTGCGTGAATGAGGACGGGGAAGCTGTTTGTTGGGCTGTTTGCTCAGCTCAGAAGATATGGGGTAGCTGATAGTTGGGCTGTTTGCTCGGCTCAAAAGATATGGGGAAGCTGATTGTTGGGCTGTTTGCTCAGCTGAGGTGAAGCTGATTGTTGGGCTGTTTGCTCAGCTGAGGAGAAGCTGATGGGCTGTTTGCTCAGCTGAGGTGAAGCTGATTGTTGGACTGTTTGCTCAGCTGAGGTGAAGCTGATTGTTGGGCTGTTTGCTCAGCTCAGGAGATACGGGAAGCTGATTGTTGGGCTGTTTGCTCAGCTCAGAACATATGGGGAAGCTGATTGTTGGGCTGTTTGCTCAGCTGAGGTGAAGCTGATTGGTGGGCTGTGGGGAAGCTGATTGTTGGGCTGTTTGCTCAGCTCAGGAGAAACGGGTGAAGCTGATAATTGGGCTGTTTGCTCAGCTCAGGAGATACGTGTGAAGCTGATTGTTGGGCTGTTTGCTCAGCTCAGAAGATAGGGTGAAGGTTGGCGTGTGGAAGAACATAGCCCTCCATCTTATGTGGATATGCTTTTGTACACTGGACGGTGGAGAACACGTGACACACGACAACAGCAAGACAGGCAGAGAACAGGAGCAGGACGGAGAAGGGTTAACTAAGAATATTGCTGTAGATGGCTGTGGTGGGTGAACTAAGAATATTGCTGTAGATGGCTGTGGTGGGTGAACTAAGAATATTGCTGTAGATGGCTGTGGTGGGAATGAGTCTCTCAACAGAGTAGGAACGCACTGAAGCAAAAAAAAGAACAAAGTCCAAAACCCTGAGCGTGAAGATTAGAGAGGAAGATTCCTTTTAGGTAAAAGTTCCCAGAAAGTCACCACAGCAACCATGTCCTAAACCTGGCACCAAAAGATTCAAGGCATCACCATCAGCTGCTGCCACTCCAGAGATAACAATACACTCAGTAGTAATGTGTTTGTGTAACACAGACAGAACTGTTGTGTGGTGTGCAAGAGTGTATGTGTGGAAACCTGACCAGCTAAGAAAAGAAAGTCATGATATTTACCCCAGGATAAAGTAACGTTGATCCCTTAAGTTCCTTTTGCCATCACATTCGCGCTTTTGAAATTGTCATTAGTAGGCTACACATGATGTAGAAGCTACATTTCTTGTTCTCAATCGTGTCACAAGAGAAGCCAATTCGCAAAACTTCATTCCTCGAGACAGTGAAATGTTTGGTGGGTGCCACAGCACCTGAATGCATTTCTTAGAATTCTTTGTTGCTTCCACGTAGACAGGGATACAGTACTGTCCACACCCTGAGTTTCAGACCACATGCTGGTGGACCTCACACTACTACCCTGCGCTCTGGTCGCCGCTTCACATGATTTTCCCTCAGACTGTTACACTGCTGGTGTTCTGAGATCGGTCAGGAGTTGCATCGATGACCAGCACGTGTTTCCAATGATTATTTACAGTCCATTGCGTCAATGACCAGCACGTGTTTCCAATGATTATTCACAGTTCATTGCATCAATGACCAGCACGTCTTTCCAATGATTATTCACAGTTCATTGCATCGATGACCAGCACGTCTTTCCAATGATTATTCACAGTTGATTGCATCGATGACCAGCACGTGTTTCCAATGATTATTCACAGTTCATTGCATCAGTGACCAGCACGTGTTTCCAATGATTATTCACAGTTCATTGCATCAATGACCAGCACGTCTTTCCAATGATTATTCACAGTTCATTGCATCAGTGACCAGCACGTATTTCCAATGATTATTCACAGTTCATTGCATCGATGACCAGCACGTCTTTCCAATGATTATTCACAGTTCATTGCATCAGTGACCAGCACGTATTTCCAATGATTATTCACAGTTCATTGCATCAGTGACCAGCACTCTTTCCAATGATTATTCACAGTTCATTGCATCAATGACCAGCACGTCTTTCCAATGATTATTCACAGTTAATTGCATCAATGACCTGCACGTCTTTCCAATGATTATTCACAGTTCATTGCATCAATGACCAGCACGTCTTTCCAATGATTATTCACAGTTGATTGCATCAATGACCAGCACGTCTTTCCAATGATTATTCACAGTTCATTGCATCAATGACCAGCACGTATTTCCAATGATTATTCACAGTTGATTGCATCAATGACCAGCACGCATTTCCAATGATTATTCACAGTTGATTGCATCAATGACCAGCACGTATTTCCAATGAGTATTCACAGTCCATCGTATTCTTACCCGACTCCAGTTTCTCCATAGCTTTTTTTTCACTTCGCTCATCACAATCTTCTTTTCATAGTGACCTTGAAATCCATCGAACGGGGTTTTCTTTGCAGAGCTGTCTAAAGACAATTCAAACTGGTCAGAGCGTTAACATTACCAGTGACGTCTCTCTTCAAGTCCTCCTTCTAAGCCATAGCTGCAGCAACACGCCCAGTGCGTGGTGGGCGGCACCAAGGACGCCATAGCTGCAGCAACACGCCCAGGACGTGGTGGGCGGCACCAAGGACGCCATAGCTGCAGCAACACGCCCAGGACGTGGTGGGCGGCACCAAGGACGCCATAGCTGCAGCAACACGCCCAGGACGTGGTGGGCGGCACCAGTCACGCTATAGCTGCAGCAACACGCCCAGTACGTGGTGGGCGGCACCCATGACGCCATAGCTGCAGCAACTCGCCCAGTACGTGGTGGGCGGCACCAGTGACGCCATAGCTGCAGCAACACGCCCAGTGCGTGGTGGGCGGCACCAGTGACGCCACAGCTGCAGCAACACGCCCAGTGCGTGGTGGGCGGCACCAGTGACGCCACAGCTGCAGCAACACGCCCAGTACGTGGTGGGCGGCACCCATGACGCCATAGCTGCAGCAACACGCCCAGTGCGTGGTGGGCGGCACCAGTGACGCCATAGCTGCAGCAACACGCCCAGTGCGTGGTGGGCGGCCAGGTCCCTGATGACAGACACAGGGCCAGAGCTGGAGGTCTGCTGCGGGCTGTTCGCTGATCCAGCCTGGTGGCATGGTTCAAATCTCTCCAAACCTCACGTTCACGTATTAGAGGTATCCTAGCAATGTTCCTGCTCAGTCGGCCTTCCTAAATAATCAGATTGAACACTTTTCTATCATCACGGAGACCATGCACCGTGTCCCCATGGTCACAAACCTAACACACGGCTTCCCGAAAACTACATCTAGGCGCTGATGTTTGCTTTTTGCCTCTCAGATCCAAGGCATTGACTTCATTTGTCCAGGGCTTACCCCACCCATAGGGCTGACGACCAGAAAAGGACAACCGTCAGAAAAATACGCCACGTGACTACGACTTCAGCGTGCACCGTTCTGATGAGGTGGTTGATGACACGGCTGTAAGCTGCGCACGGCGGCAACACGCCAGTGACGACACAGACGGTCAACAACCGATGACGACAGACGATCAACAGCCAATGACGACACAGACGGTCAACAGCCAGTGACGACACAGACGGTCAACAGCCAGTGACGACACAGACGGTCAACAGCCAGTGACGACACAGACGGTCAACAACCGATGACGACAGACGATCAACAGCCAGTGACGACACAGACGGTCAACAGCCAGTGACGACACAGACGGTCAACAACCGATGACGACAGACGATCAACAGCCAATGACGACACAGACGGTCAACAGCCAGTGACGACACAGACGGTCAACAGCCAGTGACGACACAGACGGTCAACAGCCAGTGACGACACAGACGGTCAACAGCCAGTGACGACACAGACGGTCAACAACCGATGACGACACAGACGGTCAACAGCCAGTGACGACACAGACGGTCAACAACCGATGACGACAGACGATCAACAGCCAATGACGACACAGACGGTCAACAGCCAGTGACGACACAGACGGTCAACAGCCAGTGACGACACAGACGGTCAACAGCCAGTGACGACACAGACGGTCAACAGCCAGTGACGACACAGACGGTCAACAACCGATGACGACACAGACGATCAACAGCCAATGACGACACAGACGGTCAACAGCCAGTGACGACACAGACGGTCAACAGCCAGTGACGACGCAGACGGTCAACAACCGATGACGACAGACGATCAACAGCCAATGACGACACAGACGGTCAACAGCCAGTGACGACACAGACGGTCAACAGCCAGTGACGACGCAGACGGTCAACAGCCGATGACGACACAGACGGTCAACAGCCAGTGACGACACAGACGGTCAACAGCTGATGACGACACAGTTGGTCAACAACCGATGACGACACAGACGGTCAACAGCCGATGACGACACAGACGGTCAACAGCCAGTGACGACACAGACGGTCAAAAGCCAATGACGACACAGACGGTCAACAGCCAATGACGACACAGACGGTCAACAGCCGATGACGACACAGACGGTCAACAGCCAGTGACGACACAGACGGTCAACAGCCGATGACGACACAGACGATCAACAGCCAGTGACGACACAGACGGTCAACAGCCGATGACGACACAGACGGTCAACAGCCGATGACGATACAGACGGTCAACAGCCGATGACGACACAGACTGTCAACAGCCGATGACGACACAGACGGTCGGGGAGCGAAAGACTTCCTCTCACTGTTTGTGACCGAACCTGACAGAAGAGAGGCTCAGTCCTCCAGTTGAAGATCATGTCCTCCAGTTCAGATTATGTCTAGACTTCAGACGGTTGCATCTCCTTACCTTCTTCTTTAAGGAAATTCACCCATGTCCAGCGTTTTTAACCAAAACCTGACCTTCCTTTTCGCTTTGCCGTTTGACCACTGGCTAGCGTTAGCAATTAATTTGATATAAGGAAATGGTAAAACAGTAATACGCCTGCATCTCCTCTGAATTAATGCTGCTTGCAGAACCAGTTCACCTCGTACCTCCAGGCACCCAAAACTAACAAGGAAAAAGCTTGCATCTGTACTCCCAGTTGGCAAACTGTTCACAGGAACAGAAAGTGAAGACATGAAGAATCACAATTCAATTCATACCGTCGTCTTTTGATCTTGTAGGTCTCCACTGTCGCACTAAATACAGAACCAGAAGACAAGACCAGAACCAAACACAGGAAACGATGAGTTTTAATTCAATGAAGATTTTAATTCATGCGCATGCGTGCTGAGGGCTTTAATGCCTACCCCTGCCAGTGGGATGGAACAGAGAGACTGAAAAGGGAGAGACAGAAAGAGTAACAGAGGAGAGGTGGAGGGGGGGGGGTGAAAAGGGAGGCAACACAGACTGACTCAGACTGAAGGCTGGGGTGTACAGCCCTACAACCTACCAGGTTCTAATGGGGGACAAGGACATGTCCCAGTTTAAACACCAGCCCACACACTACGTACAGACATCAACAGGTTTTTCAGTCGGCTCTCTCCGTTCTCAGCCATTTTCTCACGTTCTCTTTACATGGGCGTGACTGCTTTACTTACTGACTGAAGGGAGGAAGAGACGGAGGGAGGAAGAGACGGAGGGAGGGAACGCGACAGTTACTTGGAGTTAGCCCGCACCTACCGGCATCGTGCTCAATGACGGCCTGTCAGAGGGCCTTTCTCCATTTTCTCTGTGCTCCGGAAGACCATATTTAAAAAAAAACTCTGCTTAAAAGATTTTCTAAGCGTCGAATTCTTTGATAAAAAAAAAAAGTCTTCTCCATTAGATGATGATTATGATGATGGCGATAACGATGAACCATAGTACTGCTGCTGACAATACTGATGCTGTTGCAACTGTTGGTGCTACTGTTATTGTATGTTGTCGAAGCCAGACACTCTCAAGGGCACAAGTGCCAAGTAACCATCGTCCATGTCAATGGATGAATGATCTGGCGAGTATTGCTGTGTGCATTTTCCAATGTCCGTTTGTACCATCTCAAATGCACATACTTGACGAAAATGAACCGTCTGGTAATGTTGATTAAAATAAGCGTTACTTTGAACCTTGCTTTTGTGTTTGTGTGGTGTGTTCAGTCATGCTGCGATTTGCATTTTGTCTCCTGATCATGACGATCGTGATGATAGTGACCAAAAAAAAAACCTGAAATAAGGGATGAAATACTTCTTTCTGTTGTTCAGCGTTGAAGGGACTGCAGTTGTATTTCAACCGTCTGTGCACACCTGTGATGGTTTGCTTGTTTGTTTGTTTATTTGTAAATAGGGATTGATAGGTGGGTGTCTGAATATGCGTGAGAGAGAGAGAGAGAGAGAGAGAGAGAGAGAGAGAGAGAGAGAGAGAAGAGAGAGAGAGAGAGAGAGAGAGACGCTTTGACGCTTTGATGATTTATTGCCTTCAACTACAGGGGCCATTAAG
The DNA here is from genome assembly GCA_033310375.1 of Conus canariensis. NCBI lineage: Eukaryota > Metazoa > Mollusca > Gastropoda > Neogastropoda > Conidae > Conus > Conus canariensis. The sequence continues at coordinate 1,580,257 of CM065746.1, forward strand.
GCAAGGGGGGTACACATACGACTGGACACATTGCATCATGAAAGTATAAGGAAAATACACATTATATCATTAAAGTATAAGGAAACTAAATGATTAAATTAACAAAACTACCAGGACGTAAAGGATTTAAGGATCGCATATTGTCAGAATGGCACATATATTTATAACATAAACTAACTCACACGTAAACGATCAAATCCGGTTAGAAGACTTCCTTTTCTACGCTACCGTTCCCGTCCCTTTAGTTCCAAAACACAGTTCCCATCCCCGTCTCTCACCTTGCACGAATAAACATAAATAGTAAACGCAAGCTCACATTCTTCCATTCTTCCTCCCAACCTCACCCTCTAATCCGAGAGAAAGGGGGGGGGGAATGAGGGAGGGGATGGAGGAAAGAGGAGCGGTGGAAGGAGGGGGGGGGGGGGGTGCTTAATGCTTCAGGTCTGTGTCGTGAGTGTCGGTCACCACAGAAAATGGCGTCTGCTTCTGACGTCACGTCTTCACCTCCGTCATCAGTGTTGGTTGTGGTCCAGCAGGGGGCAGCACTGTGTTCACTGTCAGGTTCCTTCCAGGCCAGGAGACCACAGAGGGCTGCCTCAGGTCTGTGTCCTCTGACACATGGTGACACCAGCTGACACCGTCATCCTACTATGGCACATGGTGACACCAACTGACACCGTCATCCTACTTTGACACATGGTGACACCAGCTCACACCGTCATCCTGCTATGACACATGGTGACACCAACTGACACCGTCATCCTGCTATGACACATGGTGACACCAACTGACACCGTCATCCTGCTATGACACATGGTGACACCAACTGACACCGTCATACTGCTATGACACATGGTGACACCAACTGACACCGTCATCCTGCTATGACACATGGTGACACCAACTGACACCGTCATCCTGCTATGACACATGGTGACACCAGCTGACACCATCATCCTGCTATGACACATGGTGACACCAACTGACACCGTTCATCCTACTATGACACATGGTGACACCAGCTCACCCATCTTCCTACTATGACACATGGTGACACCAGCTGACACTGTCATCCTACTATGACACATGGTGACACCAGCTCACACCATCATCCTACTATGACACATGGTGACACCAGCTGACACCGTCATCCTACTATGACACATGGTGACACAAGCTCACACAGTCATCCTGCTATGACACATGGTGACACCAGCTGACACCGTCATCCTGTGCTATGA
>CM065746.1:1586497-1601497 GCA_033310375.1 Conus canariensis
GCCGTTACCAGCGCTATGTACAAACAGGCCGTTACCAGTGCTATGTGCACACAGGCCGTTACCAGTGCTGTGTACAAACAGGCCGTTACCAGTGCTATGTACAAACAGGCCGTTACCAGTGCTGTGTACAAACAGGCCGTTACCAATGCTATGTACAAACAGGCCGTTACCAGTGCTGTGTACAAACAGGCCATCACCACTGCTGTGTACAAACAGGCCGTTACCACTGCTGTGTACAAACAGGCCGTTACCAGTGCTGTGTACAAACAGGCCGTCACCACTGCTGTGTACAAACAGGCCGTTACCAGTGCTGTGTACAAACAGGCCGTTACCAGTGCTATGTACAAACTGACCGTTACCATTGCTGTCTACAAACACGCCGTTACCAGTACTATGTACAAACACGCCGCTGCCATTGCTATGTACAAACAGGCCGTTACCACTGCTGTGTACAAACAGGCCGTTACCAGTGCTATGTACAAACAGGCCGTTACCACTGCTGTGTACAAACAGGCCGTTACCAGTGCTATGTACAAACAGGCCGTTACCATTGCTGTGTACAAACAGGCCGTTACCAGTCTATGTACAAACACGCCGCTACCATTCCTGTGTACAAACACCGTTTACCATTGCTGTGTACAAACACGCCATTACCATGCTTGTACAAACACGCCGTTACCAGTACTATGTACAAACACGCCGTTACCTGTGCTGTGAACAAACAGGCCGCTACCATTGCTGTTTACAAACAGGCCGTTACCATTGTTGTACAAACAGGGCCGTTAGCATGCTGTACAAACAGCTGTTACAATGCTGTGTACAAACACGCCGTTACTAGTCTATGTACAAACACGCCGTTACCATCGCTGTGCACAAACAGGCCGTTACCATTGGTATGTCAAACAGGCCGTTACCGATTGTGTGTACAAACAGGCTGTTACAACTGCTGTGTACAAACACCCGTTACAGTACTATGTACAAACACGCCGCTACCATCGCTGTACAAACAGGCCGTTACCATTTGGTGTACAAACAGCCGTTACCAGCTGTGTACAAACAGCCGTTACCATGCTGTGTACAAACAGGCCGTTACCAGTGCTGTGTACAAACAGGCCGTACCATTGCTGTGTACAAACAGGCCGTTACCATTGCTTGTACAAACAGGCCGTTACCATTGCTATGTACAAACAGGCCTTACCAGTCTATGTACAAACAGCCGTTACCATGCTGTGTACAAACAGCCTACCTCAGTACACAGCATTATCACTGTGTGTCAAACAGCCGTTACCATTGTTGTGTACAAACCAGCCGTTACCAGTGCTGTGTCAAACAGGCCGTTACCCAGTGCAGTGTACAAACAGCCGTTACCTTGCTATGTACAAACACGCCGTTACCAGTGCTGTGTAAAACACGGCCGTTACCATGCTGTGTACAAACAGGCCGTTACCATTGCTTGTACAAACAGGCCGTACCATGCTATGTACAAACAGGCCGTCACCATGCTATGTACAAACAGGCCGTTACCAGTGCTGTGTACAAACACGCCATTACCAGTGCTATGTACAAACAGCCGTTACATTGCTGTGTACAAACACGGCCGTTACCAGTCTATGTACAAACACGCCGCTACCATTGCTATGTACAAACAGCCGTTACCACTGCTGTGTACAAACACGCCGTTACCAGTGCTGTGTACAAACAGCTGTTACCACGCTGTGTACAAACAGCTACCAGCTATGTACAAACAGGCTGTTACCCACGTGCTGTGTACAAACACGCCGCTACCATTGCTGGACAAAACAGCGTTACCATTGCTGTGTAAACACGCCGTTACCAGTGCTGTGTACAAACACGCCGTTACCAGTGCTATGTACAAACAGGCCGTTACCATGCTGTGTACAAACAGGCGTTACCAGTGCTGTGTACAAACAGGCCGTTACCATGCTGTGTACAAACTGCGTTATCAGTGCTATGTACAAACAGGCCGTTACCATGCTGTGTACAAACACGCCGTTACACTATGTCACAACAGCCGTTACCATTGCTGTGTCAAACACGCCGTTACCAGTACTATGTACAAACAGCCGTTACCATTGCATGTACAAACACGCGTTACATTGCGTGTCAAACACGCCGTTACCATGCTGTGTGCAAACACGCCGTTACCATGCTAGTGTACAACACGCCGCTACCATTGCTGTGTACAAACACCGTCACCATTGCTGTGTACAAAAAACCGTTACCCATTGCTGTGTACAAACACGCCGTTACCATTGCTGTGTACAAACACGCGTTACCAGTACCATGTACAAACAGGCCGTTACCTTTGCTATGTACAAACAGGCCGTTACCAGTGCTGTGTAGAAACAGGCCGCTACCATTGCTATGTAAAACAGGCCGTTACCAGTGCTGTGACAAACACGCCGTAACCATTGCTATGTACCACAGGCCGCAACCATTGCTATGTACAAACAGGCCGTTACCAGTGCTGTGTACAAACACGCAGTTACCAGTGCTATGTACAAACACGCCGTTATCATTGCTGTGTACAAATACGCCGTTACCATACTATGTACAAACACACCGCTACCATTGCTGTGTACAAACACGCCGTTACCAGTGCTATGTACAAACACGCCGTTACCATTGCTGTGTAAAACACGCCGTTACCAGTACTATGTACAAGCACGCCGCTACCGTTGCTGTGTACAAACACACCGTTACCATTGCTGCGTACAAACACACAGTTACCATTGCTAGCGTTCAAACACGCCGTTACCAGTGCTGTGTACAAACACCCATTACCATTCCTATGTACAAACAGGCCGTTACCAGTGCTGTGTACAAACAGGCCGTTACCAGTGCTATGTACAAACAGGACATTATCACTGCTGTGTGCAAACAGGCCGTTACCACTGTTGTGTACAAACCAGCCGTTACCAGTGCTGTGTGCAAACAGGCCGTTAGCAGTGCAGTGTATAAACACGCCGTTACCATTGCTATGTACAAACACGCCGTTACCACTGCTGTGTACAAACACGCCGTTACCAGTGCTGTGTACAAACACGCCGTTACCATTGCTATGTACAAACAGGCCGTTACCAGCGCTATGTACAAACAGGCCGTTACCAGTGCTATGTACAAACAGGCCGTTACCATTGCTGTGTACAAACACTCCATTACCAGTGCTAGGTACATGCTAGGTACAAACAGGCCGTTACAATTGCTGTGTACAAACAGGCCGTTACCAGTGCTATGTACAAACACGCCGCTACCATTGCTATGTACAAACAGGCTGTTACCACTGCTGTGTACAAACACGCCGTTACCAGTGCTGTGTACAAACAGGCTGTTACCACTGCTGTGTACAAACACGCCGCTACCATTGCTATGTACAAACAGGCTGTTACCACTGCTGTGTACAAACACGCCGCTACCATTGCTATGTACAAACAGGCTGTTACCAGTGCTGTGTAGAAACAGGCCGTTACCAGTGCTGTGTACAAACAGGCCGTTACCAGTGCTGTGTACAAACAGGCCGTTACCAGTGCTGTGTACAAACAGGTCGTTATCAGTGCTGTGTACAAACAGGCCGTTACCAGTGCTGTGTACAAACTGGTCGTTATCAGTGCTATGTACAAACAGGCCGGTACCATTGCTGTGTACAAACACGCCGTTACTAGCACTACAGACCGTTACCATTACTGTGTGCAAACACGCCGTTACCAGTACTATGTACAAACACGCCGCTACCATTGCTATGTACAAACACGCCGTTACCATTGCTGTGTGCAAACACGCCGTTACCATTGCTGTGTGCAAACACGCCGTTACCAGTACTATGTACAAGCACGCCGCTACCATTGCTGTGTACAAACACACCGTCACCATTGCTGTGTACAAATAAACCGTTATCATTGCTGTGTACAAACACGCCGTTACCATTGCTGTGTACAAACACGCTGTTACCAGTACCATGTACAAACAGGCCGTTACCTTTGCTATGTACAAACAGGCCGTTACCAGTGCTGTGTAGAAACAGGCCGCTACCATTGCTATGTTAAAACAGGCCGTTACCAGTGCTGTGAGCAAACACGCCGTAACCATTGCTATGTACGCACAGGCCGCAACCATTGCTATGTACAAACAGGCCGTTACCAGTGCTGTGTACAAACACGCAGTTACCAGTGCTATGTACAAACACGCCGTTATCATTGCTGTGTACAAATACGCCGTTACCAATACTATGTACAAACACACCGCTACCATTGCTGTGTACAAACACGCCGTTACCAGTGCTATGTACAAACACGCCGTTACCATTGCTGTGTATAAACACGCCGTTACCAGTACTATGTACAAGCACGCCTACCTTGCTGTGTACAAACACACCGTTACCATTGCTGCGTACAAACACACAGTACCATGCTGCGTTCACCACGCCGTCCCATGCTGTACAAACACGCTGTTACCAGTACTATGTACAAACAGGCCGTTACCATTGCTATGTACAAACAGGCGGTTACCAGTGCTGTGTACAAACAGGCCGTTACCAATGCTGTGTACAAACACGCCGTTACCATTGCTGTGTACAAACACGCCGTTACCAGTGCTGTGTACAAACACGCCGTTACCACTGCTGTGCACAAACAGGCCGTTACCATTGCTGTGTACAAACACGCAGTTACCAGTATTACGTACAAACAGGCCGTTACCACTGCTGTGGGCAAACAGACCGTTACCACTGCTGTGTAACAACAATCCGTTACCACTGCTGTGTACAAACAGGCCGTTAACAGTGCTGTGTACAAACAGGTCGTTACCAGTGCTGTGTACAAACAGACCGTTACCATTGCTATATAGAAACAGGCCGTTACCATTGCTGTGTACAAACAGGCCGTTACCAGTGCTGTGTACAAACAGGCCGTTACCAGTGCTGTGTACAAACAGGCCGTTACCAGTGCTGTGTACAATCAGGCCGTTACCAGTGCTGTGTACAAACAGGCCGTTACCAGTGCTGTGTACAACAGGCCGTTACCAGTGCTGGTGTACAAACTGACCGTTACCACTGCTGTGTACAAACAGGCCATTACCAGTGCTGTGTACAATCAGGCCGTTACCATTGCTATGTACAAACAGGCAGTTGCCGTTGCTGTGTACAAACAGGCCGTTACCAGTGCTGTGTACAAACAGGCCGTTACCAGTGCTGTGTACAAACAGACAGTTACCGTTGCTATATACAAACAGACCGTTACCACTGCTGTGTACAAACAGGCCGGTACTGTTGCTGTGTACAAACAGGCTGTCACCGTTGCTGTGTACAAACAGGCCGTTACCATTGCTATGTACAAACAGGCCGTTACCAGTGCTGTGTACAAACAGGCCGTTACCATTGCTATGTACAAACAGACCGTTACCGTTGCTATGTACAAACAGGCCGCGTTACCAGTGCTATGTACAAACAGGCTGTCACCACTGCTATGTACAAACAGGCCGTTACCGTTGATGTGTACAAACAGGCCGTTATCATTGCTATGTAGAAACAGGCCGTTACCGTTGGTATGTACAAACAGGCCGTTACTGTTGCTATGTATAAACAGGCCGTTACCAGTGCTGTGTTCAAACACACCGTTACCATTGCTATGTATAAACAGGCCGTTACCGTTGCTGTGTACAAACAGGCCGTTACCAGTGCTGTGTTCAAACACACCGTTACCATTGCTATGTTTAAACAGGCCGTTACCGTTGCTGTGTATAAACAGGCCGTTACCAGTGCTGTGTTCAAACACACCGTTACCATTGCTATGTATAAACAGGCCGTTACCGTTGCTATGTATAAGCAGGCCGTTACCAGTGCTGTGTTCAAACACACTGTTACCATTGCTATGTATAAACAGGCCGTTACCATTGCTATGTATAAACAGGCCGTTACCGTTGCTATGTATAAACAGGCCGTTACCAGTGCTGTGTTCAAACACACCGTTACCATTGCTATGTATAAACAGGCCGTTACCACTGTATGTATAAACAGGCCGTTACCAGTGCTGTGTTCAAAACAGCCGTTACCATTGCTATGTATAAACAGGCCGTTACCACTGTTATGTATAAACAGGCCGTTACCATGCTGTGTTCAAACACACGTGCGGACAACCGTTACCATTGCTGTGTATAAACACACCGTTACCACTGCTATGTATAAACAGGCCGTTACCATTGCTAGTTAAAACAGGCCGTTACCATTGCTGTGTATAAACACCCGTTACCATGCTATGTATAAACAGGCCGTTACCATTGCTGTGTACAAACAGGCCGTTACCATTCTGTGTGGTGACATGTGCGGCCAGACAGGGGTCCAGGTCACCGTGTGTCGCCGTTCTAAGTGTAAAACAAGAATACGCCTGAAATATTCAATAAAGAGGAAAAGCCTTTTGGGCCGTTATAGCCGTTAGTAACGGCTATTCTGGTAAACATCGGCCATCATCTGTGACCCATAATGAACATACCTACAAATTTTCAGAAAGATCGGCCAAGTACTTTCTGAGATATTCCATAAAGAAGAAAACTGTTATGGGCCGTTATAGCCGTTAGTAACTGCTATAACGGTACAATAACACATCGAGCGTCATTCGTGACCCATAATGAACATACCTACAAATTTTCAGATAGATCGGCCAAGTACTTTCTGAGATATTCAATAAAAAAAAAAAAAAATTAAAAAAAAACCGTTATGGGCGTTATAGCCGTTAGTAACGGCATAACGGTAAAATAACACATCGGGCATCATCCGTGACCCATAATGAACATACTTAAATTTTCAGATAGATCCGCCAAGTACTTTCTGAGATTTTCCGTAAAAAGGAAAAACCGTTATGGGCCGTTATAGCCGTTAGTAACGGATATAACGGTAAAATAACACATCGGGCATCATCCGTGACCCATAATGAATATACCTACAAATTTTCAGAAAGATCGGTCCAGTAGTTTTGTCTGGAGCGAGTGGAACACATTTTGACCACGGACGGACGGACGGACACAGAGAGAGAGAGAGAGAGAGAGAGAAGAGAGAGAAGAGAGAGAGAGAGAGACAGCATTTCTTCGTTCCCATTGTAAGGTACTCCCTGTTCTATAAGAACTGGGAGTACAACTGCCTGGCAGCAGTAGCAGCTAAACACATTTGACGTATCAGTTGTTGTTAAAGAATACACCAATGGCAGTTAAAGAACACAACTGTAACAGTGACATACCTGTAGAAGTTAAAGTGACATATATGTAACAGAGTGGCATGCCTGTAGCAGCTGAAGTGACAGAACTCTTACAGACAAACCGGCAGCGGTTGAAGTGTGTTTGTCTGATGTGACTGTCCTGTCCTGTCCCTAAGATGTCAACGACCTTCGGTAAAGTGGACCTGTCTCAAACGTGTCTCTAGTCTGTTTTTGCCTGGTGTGGCTAATCTGTTCCCTAATATGTGTGTGCTTGTTGCGAGTAATCGTTAGTTTTCTATTTTTGTTAAAATACGGCACATCGGCTTTTTTGTTGTTGTTGTTGTTCAGTTTTTTTTTGTTTTGTTTTGTTTTGTTTTTTTAGAACTGTTATTCCCGCTACAGATGAGGTCATTTCTTCCTGGCATTTATCAAGACATAAGCGTACAACAGCACTTTATACATCGTCTGCTGTTCGTCATTAATTAACAGAGTACCAGTCATCACGGTGACTGAAAGAGGCTGGTGACGGCGACGTGTTGTGGACGGCAGAAATCGTCAGCCGACACGCTGATCTGACCAGTTCATCTGTTTGACATGATCTATCAAAACAACACAGTAGTACTGACAGAGACAGAGGCAGGCAATGAGGAAAGAAGGCAGAGAGAGAGGGGAGAGAGAGAGGGGGGGAGGGTGGAAGTGAAGTGAGGGTGAACGAAGGGGGTGGAGGTTGGGATTACGTGAATGACGAGGGATGGGAGTATTAAAGCATAGAGACAGAGCAAGAGAGAGGGATAAAAAAAAAAAAAAGACAGGCAGTGGAAGCGAACGATACAGATGTTCCACATGAGCAATACATTTTGTCTGATACGATGAAGCCTACAGAGTTAGCGACAGTATTATATCTTACATCGTTTTTGACAGGGCTACTGCCAGCCTCACCTTCTTTTGACAGGGCTACTGCCAGCCTGACTCTTTTGACAGGGCTACTGCCAGCCTGACTCTCTTTTGACAGGTCTACTGCCAGCCTGACTCTTTTTTGACAGGGCTACTGCCAGCCTGACTCTCTTTTGACAGGGCTACTGCCAGCCTGACTCTCTTTTGACACGGCTAATGCCAGCCTGATTCTCTTTTGACAGGTCTACTGCCAGCCTGACTCTCTTTTGACAGGTCTACTGCCAGCCTGACTCTTTTTTGACAGGTCTAATGCCAGCCTGACTCTCTTTGACAGGGCAACTGCCAGCCTGACTCTCTTTGACAGGGCTACTGCCAGCCTGACCTCTTTTGACAGGGCTACTGCCAGCCTGACCTCTTCACAGGACTACTGCCAGCCTGACTCTCTTTTGACAGGGCTACTGCCAGCCTGACCCTCTCTTGACAGGGCTACTGCCAGCCTGACTCTCTTTTGACACGGGGTACTGCCAGCCTGACTCTTTTACAGGGCTACTGTCCAGCCTGACTCTCTTTTGACAGGGCTACTGCCAGCCTGACCTTTTGACAGGGCTATTGCCAGCCTGACTCTCTTTTGACAGGGCTACTGCCGCCTGACTCTTTTGACAGGGCTACTGTCCCGCCTGACCCTCTCTTGACAGGGTACTGCCAGCCTGACTCTCTTTTGACAGGGCTACTGCCAGCCTGACTCTTTTGACAGGGCTACTGCCAGCCTGACCCTCTCTTGACAGGGCTACTGCCAGCCTGACTCTCTTTGACAGGGCTACTGCCAGTCTGACTCTTTTGACAGGGTTACTGTCAGCCTGACTCTCTTTTGACAGGGCTACTGCCAGCCTGACCTTTTGACAAGGCTACTGCCAGCCTGACTCTTTTGACTGGGCTACTGCCGGCCTGACTCTTTTGACAGGGCTACTGCCAGCCTGACCCTCTTTGGCAGGGCTACTGCCAGCCTGACCCTCTCTTGACAGGGCTACTGCCGGCCGACTCTTTTGACAGGGCTACTGCCAGCCTGACTCTCTTTTGACAGGGATACTGCCAGCCTGACTCTCTTTTGACAGGGCTACTTGCCAGCCTGACTCTCTTTTGACAGGGCTGCTGCCAGCCTGACTCTCTTTTGACACGGCTACTGCCAGCCTGACTCTCTTTTAACAGGGCTACTGCCAGCCTGACTTTCTTTTGACAGGGCTACTGCCAGCCTGACTATTTTGACAGGGCTACTGTCAGCCTGACTCTTTTTGACAGGGCTACTGCCAGCCTGACTCTCTTTGAAGGGCTACTGCCAGCCTGACTCTTTTAACAGGCTATTGCCAGCCTGACTCTTTTGACAGGGCTATTTCCAGCTAGACCCTTTTTGACGAAGATAATATCAGCCTGGACCTTCCTTGACGAAGATAATATAAGCAGCCTTGCCCTCCTTTGACGAAGATAATGTCAGCCTTTCCCTCCTTTGACGAAGTAATGTCAGTCTTGCACTCCTTTGACGAAGATAATGTCAGCCTTGCCCTCCCTTGACGAAGGTAATGTCAGTCTTGCCCTCCTTTGACGAAGATAATGTCGTCTTGCCCTCCTTTGACGAATATTAATGTCGGCCTTGCCTTCCCTTGATGCTTGAAGATAATATCAGCCTTGCCGTCCTTTGACGAAGTTAATGTCAGCCTTCCCTCCTTTGACGAATATTAATGTCAGCCTTGCCCCTTTTGACAGCCCTTGCCAGCCCGAACTAGGATCAACAGGACAATACCAGTCTCACCCTCTGTTGACAGAGAACTAGGATCAACAGGACAATACCAGTCTCACTCTCTGTTGACAGAGAACTAAGAATCAACAGGACAAGAATAACCACGTCTCACCCTCTGTTGACAGAGAACTAAGGATCAACAAGTCAATACCAGTCTCACCTCTGTTGACAGAGAACTGGATCAGCAGGACAAGAAGATCAACAGGACAAGAAGATCAACAGGACAATACCAGTCTCACCCTCTGTTGACAGAGAACTAGGATCAACAGGACAAGAAGATCAACAGGACAATAAGATCAACAGGACAATACCAGTCTCACCGTCTGTTGACAGAGAACTAGGATCAACAGGACAATACCAGTCTCCCCTCTGTTGACAGAGAACTAGGATCACAGGACAATACCAGTCTCACCCTCTGTTGACAGAGAACTAAGGATCAACAGGACAATACCAGTCTCACCCTCTGTTGACAGAGAACTAGGATCAACAGACAATACCAGTCTCACCCTCTGTTGACAGAGAACTAGGATCACAGGACAATAAGATCAACAGGACAAGAAGATCAACAGGACAATACCAGTCACACCCTCTGTTGACAGAGAACTAGGATCAACAGGACAATACAGATCACCCTGGACAATAAGGATCAACAGGACAATACCAGTCTCCCCCTCTGTTGACAGAGAACTAGGATCAACAGGACAATACCAGTCTCACCCTCTGTTGACAGAGAACTAGGATCAACAGGACAATACCAGTCTCACCCTCTGTTGACAGAGAACTAGGATCAACAGGACAATACCAGTCTCACCCTCTGTTGACAGAGAACTAGGATCAACAGGACAATACCAGTCTCCCCCTCTGTTGACAGAGAACTAGGATCAACAGGACAATACCAGTCTCACCCCCTGTTGACAAAGAACTAGGATCAACAGGACATTACCAGTCTCCCCCTCTGTTGACAGAGAACTAAGATCAACAGGACAATACCAGTCTCCCCTCTGTTGACAGAGAACTAGGATCAACAGGACAATAAGATCAACAGGACAATACCAGTCTCACCCTCTGTTGACAGAGTATTGCCAAGCCTGACCCTGTGTGTGAGTCTTTCAGTGTGAAAAACAAATTAGGGGAGATAAGACAGATAGTGGGGGGGGGGGGGGAGACAAGGCAGATAGTTTGGGAGAGATAAGGAAGTTAGCTTAAGGGAAAATAAGGAAGTTAATTTGTGGAGGTAATTTGGAGGAGTTTATGATGCTAGCTTGGAGGTAAGTAAGATAGTTTGGGGCTTGTAGGGAAGATAGTTTGGGTGAGATAAAGGAACTTGCAGAAAAGATACAAGATAAAATGCAGGACCTGCCTCCGGGCTAATCAGACGTAAATCTCACGATCCACTACGAAGGAGAAGAAGAAGCAACAACAAATAACAATAGTTGAAGGGACGTGTGGATGGAGGAGGGGGGCTGAAAATGAGGCAGCAGAAGACGTTAAGATGACCAAAGATAAATCTGGATTCACACACTGGCTACAGGCTTATGGCCTCATCAACTCAACGGAACGGCCTTCACCTCCGAGTTAAGGAAGGTGACAAAAGAGCTGGCTGGCTCTTCACAAAGCGGCTTTTCAGCTCAGGCCTTTGACCTTGTCACGGATCTTTACCCCCGCCCGTCAGAGAGAGCTGTTCGCTCTGAGACCTCGGGGTCCTCAGACCTTGTCTGTTGTCTACTGTGCCCTTCTCCTCCACCCCCCCCCCCCCCAACCCGGCGTCACCCTCTTCCTTCCCTGGGCTCTATCGGTCCTCTACGAGCTCTTCTTTGACCACGCAAGACTGGTTTGTAACAGATTTGGCTGAGTGACTCCAGTTAGGGCTTGTTGGATACGGCGTGGAGGCTTAAGGTGAAATTACAGGGAATCGAGGGAAGTCAAGTATGGCGTGAGTGCCAAGGCAGTGAGAGAGAGAGAGAGAGAGAGAGAGAGAGAGAGAGAGAAAGACAGACAGACAGACAGACAGACAGATAGACAGACAGGGGGGGGGGGGGGGCAAAACACATCTCAGTATTAAAGGGAGAGGCAAGCAAAAGGCATGTACTTATTTCATAATATGAAAGCAAAGCATCAGCGTTTCCAAACACTCTGTCACCTCGTTCTTCATGGAGCATATTCCGATACCCAATACACACCACAAATTTACCTCTTACTATTACATGTTCATATCATATGAAAAAAAAGTAAATCAAATAGAATATAAAAGGAGGGAGGGAAGAAGAGAGAGGGGGGGGGAGGGATTACGATTTCTCCTCTTCTACCTATTCAAACACACCCCTCCTCTTTCCTTCTTCCTCACTGAAGCTTAGCTCTTCCTGTTCCCCATCTTCCTTCTGTCATAGTTCAAGATGTTCTAGGAATGTATATTATGGAAATGAGTAAACTGATTCATTCAACCGTATCACTTGCAGGAAGGTGGGTCGCCGTCCTGCTGTGTGATGTATCCAACATGGCCGCGTCCGATGACAGATGCAAAATCAACGGTGCCGTGTCGTTATCCATGACGGCTCTCAGAGAAGTCAGAACAGCTCCACGACATCACTGCTGACACAAGACGGGAGCTTTCCCGTCACGTCTGTACTAGCCCTTTGTACGGTGCTGGCCTTGAGGACCAGACCATCAACAGACTCCTGATGGAGGGGGGGTGGGGGGGTGGCTGGAGTCTGCAGCGCGCGCTGTCAGCATACCTGAACTAAGAGACGGCACACGATGGCTGTTTGCTGACCAAGTTCTGTAGACGACCCATCTTTGATAAATGAACAGCAACAGACACAGAAAAAAAAAAGTCTTCACAGTATTATCAGTTATGATGACTGAAAGTTATGACACGGAAAGAGTGATGAGGAGCCCTTGACTACTAAACACTCTTCGCTGTCCCAGTGTTCATGAGTTATGACATCGTATATTCCTGAATTTATTTTGACAGTCTGCCTCAATCAAGAGCACTTCCTGTTGTGGGGCAAAGAGAAACAGCACTGGAGAATTCTTGTGCATGCTTACAAACAAATATCAGAGAATGAAAAATATCTCCACCAATATTGGTGGAATCCGCTCACGATACTCATGACCACAATTCTTGCCTCTTCAGATGGGTCAGGTTGGCAGTAGCCCTGTCAAAAGAGGGTCAGGCTGGCAGTGGCCCTGTCAAAAGAGTCAGGCTGGCAGTAGCCCTGTCAAAAGAGAGTCAGGCTGGCAGTAGCCCTGTCAAAAGGTCAGGTTGGCAGTAGCCCTGTCAAAAGAGGGTCAGGCTGGCAGTAGCCATGTCAAAAGAGGGTCAGGCTGGCAGTAGCCATGTCAAAAGGTCAGGCTGGCCGTAGCCCTGTCAAAAGAGTCAGGCTGGCAGTAGCCCTGTCAAAAGAGGGTCAGGCTGGCAGTAGCCGTGTCAAAAGAGAGTCAGGCTGGCAGTAGCCCTGTCAGAAGAGGGTCAGGCTGGCAGTAGCCCTGTCAAAAGAGAGTCAGCCTGGCTGTAGCCCTGTCAAAAGAGAGTCAGGCTGGCAGTAGCCCTGTCAAAAGAGAGTCAGCCTGGCAGTAGCCCTGTCAAAAGAGAGTCAGGCTGGCAGCAGCCCTGTCAAAAGAGAGTCAGGCTGGCAGCCGCCCTGTCAAAAGAGAGTCAGGCTGGCAGCAGCCCTGTCAAAAAAGAGTCAGGCTGGAAATAGCCCTGTCAAAAGAGTCAGGCTGGCAGTAGCCGTGTCAAAAGAGAGTCAGGCTGGCAGTAGCCCTGTCAAAAAAGAGTCAGGCTGGCAGTAGCCCTGTCAAAAGAGAGAGTCAGGCTGGCAGCAGCCCTGTCAAAAGAGTCAGGCTGGCAGCAGCCCTGTCAAAAGAGAGTCAGGCTGGCAGCAGCCCTGTCAAAAGAGAGTCAGGCTGGCAGCAGCCCTGTCAAAAGAGAGTCAGGCTGGCAGCTAGCTTGTCAAAGAGAGTCAGGCTGGCAGAGCCCTGTCAAAAGAGTCAGGCTGGCAGTAGCCTTGTCAAAAGAGGGTCAGGCTGGCAGTAGCCCTGTCAAAAGAGTCAGGCTGGCAGTAGCCCTGTCAAAAGAGGGTCAGGCTGGCAGCAGCCTGTCAAAAGAGTCAGGCTGGCAGCAGCCCTGTCAAAAGAGTCAGGCTGGCAGCAGCCTGTCAAAGAGAGTCAGGCTGGCAGAGCCTGTCAAAAGGAGTCAGGCTGCAGAGCCCTGTCAAAAGAGTCAGGCTGGCAGCAGCCTGCAAAAGAGTCAGGCTGCAGTAGCCTGTCAAAAGAGTCAGGGAGTAGCCTGTCAAAAGCGTGGTAGCTAAAGAGTCAGGCTGGCAGTAGCCTGTCAAAAGAGTCAGGCTGGCAGTAGCCCTGTCAAAAGGGTCAGGCTGGCAGTCAGCCCTGTCAAAAGAGGTCAGGCTGGCAGTAGCCCTGTCAAAAGAGAGTCAGGCTGGCAGTAGCCCTGTCAAAAAGGGTCAGGCTGGCAGCAGCCTGTCAAAAGAGTCAGGCTGGCAGTAGCCCTGTCAAAAGAGTCAGGCTGGCAGTAGCCCTGTCAAAAGAGTCAGCTGGCAGCCCTGTCAAAAGAGTCAGGCTGGCAGCAGCCCTGTCAAAAGAGTCAGGCTGGCAGTAGCCCTGTCAAAAGAGTCAGGCTGGCAGTAGCCCTGTCAAAAGAGTCAGGCTGGCAGTAGCCCTGTCAAAAGAGTCAGGCTGGCAGTAGCCCTGTCAAAAGAGTCAGGCTGGCAGCAGCCCTGTCAAAAGAGTCAGGCTGGCAGAGCCCTGTCAAAAGAGTCAGGCTGGCAGTAGCCCTGTCAAAAGAGAGTCAGGCTGGCAGTAGCCCTGTCAAAAGAGTCAGGCTGGCAGCAGCCCTGTCAAAAGAGTCAGGCTGGCAGTAGCCTGTCAAAAGAGTCAGGCTGGCAGTAGCCCTGTCAAAAGAGTCAGGCTGGCAGCAGCTCTGTCAAAAGAGTCAGGCTGGCAGTAGCCCTGTCAAAAGAGTCAGGCTGGCAGTAGCCCTGTCAAAAGAGTCAGGCTGGCAGTAGCTCTGTCAAAAGAGTCAGGCTGGCAGTAGCTCTGTCAAAAGAGTCAGGCTGGCAGAGCCCTGTCAAAAGAGTCAGGCTGGCAGTAGCC